>CANYBF010285972.1:0-13455 GCA_948192965.1 Dalechampia spathulata
ATTATGTATTTGGATTTCTTATACGAGCATTAGAAGTTTAAAATCCCTTGTAGTATAATTATTGTTTTCCTGAGACGGGTGAGCGATGATTATGCTACGGGATCATGTCGTCATCCCTCGGGTCTTGGGTCGGGGTGTGACAATCAGATTGGCTATAGATTTTATGATCTAGTCCATAAAAAACTTATAAGGAGTTATGATGTTGTGTTTATTGAAGATCAAATTATTAAAGATATTAATAAGGCAGAGAAGGAAGTTTCAAGCTCTAATGATGACTCAACAAGCTTCCAATTGAATCCTTGAATAGTGGTGCCTAAACAAGTTGGAGATGAAGCACATGATGATGATGCAAAAGCCCTAAATAAAGTTGAACCAGAGGATGATGATGGTGTTCACATTCAACCACCAGTACCTATAGATTCTCCAGTCCCTTTACAAAGATCTAATAGAAATAGACAACCTTCTACCAGATATCCAACTAATCAGTAAAGGATACTGATTGATGGGGGAGAACCAGAAAGCTTTGATGAAGCTATGAATGACGAACACAAGAAGGAATGAGAAGAAGCCATGCAAGACGAGATGAAATCCTTGTATAAGAATAAAATGTTCCAGCTGGTAAAGTTGCTAGAAGGTAAAAGAGCATTGAAGAATAAATGGGTGTTTAGAATCAAGCATGAAGAACACAATGGCCATCCTCGATTCAAAGCAAGATTAGTGGTCAATAGGTTCAGCCAAAAGAAGGGCATTGACTTTGATGAGATTTTTTAACTAGTGGTGAAAATGATATCCATATGTATAGTGTTAGGGCTAGCGGCAAGTATTAACCTGGAGGTTGAACAAATGGATATCAAAACTACCTTCTTACATGGGGATTTAGAAGAAAAGATATACATGGAGTAGCCAAAGGGTTTTGAAAAAAGAGGCAAAAAGGATTATGTTTGCAGATTGAAGAAAAGTCTGTATGAATTGAAACAGGCACCAAGACAGTGGTATAAGAAGTTTGAGTCTATTATGGGGGAGCAAAGCTACAAGAAGACTACTTCAAATCACTATGTATTTGTGAAGAAATTCTTTGATGATGATTTCATTATCCTATTGCTCTATATGGATGATATGTTGATTGTTGGTAAGAATGTTTCTAGAATCAATACTATGAAGAAACAACTGAGTAAGTCTTTTATCATGAAAGACTTAGGATCAGTAAAGTAAATTCTTAGCATGCAGATTAACAGAGACAGAAATGCTAAGATAATATAGTTATCACAAGAGAAGTACATTGATAAAGTACTTCAAAGATTCAACCTGGACAAGGCTAAAGCAGTTAGTTGTCCTCTTGTTAATCACTTTAAATTGAGCTTTAGAGAGTATCTTTCTATAGATGAAGAGAAGGAAGAAATATCTAGAGTTCTATATGCTTTAGCAGTTGGAAGTTAGATGTATGCCATGGTTTATACATGGCCAGATATTGCTCATGCAGTTGGAGTTATGAGTCATTTCCTTTCAAATCCTAGAAAGGAACATTGGGTTGCAATCAAGTGGATTCTCAGGTATCTTTGAGGGTCATCCAAAATATGCTTATGTTTTAGAAATGCAAAATCTGTGTTAGCTGGTTACACAAATGTAGATATGGCTAGAGATGTTGACTCGATAAAGTCTACATCAGGTTACTTGATTACTCTTACTCTTAAGATCGAGCTAGAGAAATAGATGAAAAGAAATGATTTACGTGGTAACACCGATGGCAACTTCCACAGCAATATCTATAGAAAAACTACAGAAGACCAACCAAGGTTTTACACAACCTCAGTTTCCCAATATCAACACATTTTGTTAACATGTCAGCTGGATTCTTTGCACCCTCTATCTTTTCCAAACACATATCACCTTGTTCCACTAATCTGCGAGTGAAATGATACCGTCTTCTGATATGTTTTATCTTCGAATGATAGACTGGGTTCTGTACCAACTGTATGGCACTCTGACTATCTGTGTAAAGAATCTTCTCGGGCTGCTTCTTGCCTAACTCTTCTAGATAATCTGCCAGCCATATCATTTCCTTTCCAGCTTCAGCTATTACAACGTACTCAGCCTCAGTAGATGAAAGAGCAACACATTTCTGAAGTCTAGACATCCAACTCACTGTTGTTCCATCTATAGTGTAGATATACCCGGATGTGCTCTTGCTCGAGCCCACATCCCCACTAAGATCAGCATCCACAAAACCTTGTAGAACCACTTTACCATTGCCATAACAAAGTAAAGTACTAGATGTACCTCTAAGATATCTCAAAAGCCACTTCACAGCTTCCCAATGTTCTTTCCCTGGGTTTGACATGTACCTGCTAACAACTCCCACTGCATGTGCTATATCTGGTCTAGTGTAAACTATAGTATACATCAAGCTCCCAATTATAGAAGCATATGGAATAAGTACCATGTGGTTTCTCTCCTCAGTTATCTTAGGTGACTGCTCCTTTGACTGTTTCAGATGATTCGCCAATGGTGTAATCCTGGGCTTAGCATCATTCACTCTGAATCTGGACAACACCTTCTCAATATACTATTCCTGCGATAGATTTAAAATACCAACAGATCTATCCCAAGAAATCCTCATCCCAAAAATCTGCTTCGCTGCACCCAAATCTTTCATCTCAAACATAGAAGACAGGCTTGCCTTTAGATTGTTTATCTCCCTCATATTGGATCCTGCAATCAGCATATCATCTACATACAAGAGTAAAAACACATAAGAATCAGTGTATTTCTTCAAGTAACAACACTGATCCTTTTCACTCCTATGAAAACCATTCTTGCACATGAAAGAGTCAAACTTCTTGTACCACTATCTCGGTGCTTGCTTCAGTCTATACAAACTCATGTTGAGCTTGCATACCATGTGCTCCTTGCCTGGAACTACAAATCCTTCTGATTGCTGCATATAGATCTCCTTATCTAGATCTCCATGTAAAAATGCTATTTTTACATCCATTTGCTCAAGATGCAAATTATCTGATGCAATAATACTCAACAAAATTTGAATAGTAGTTAATTTCACAACAGGAGAAAATATTTCAGCATAATCAATGCCTTTCCTTTGTGAATATCCTTTAACTACTAACTGAGCCTTGAATCTCCTTTTGCCATCTGGTTCAGCCTTGATTCTGAACACCCACTTGTTCAACAAATCTCTCTTCCCTACAGGTAACTCAGTAAGCACCCATGTGTTATTCTTTTCAAGTGAACACATCTCATCATCCAGGCTTGCTCCCACTTGATTGAATCCTCCACCTATACAGCCTCATCAGAAGACTCTGGTTGCCCTTCATCAGTCAACAACAGATAATGTAATGAAGGTGAATACTTATCTGGTGCTCTGATGGTTCTGGATGATCTCCTCAAGGCCTGCTCAGGTATCACTTGCTCCGCCTCTGGTTCTTCAGCAACAGTCGCAGGAGTTTCGTGAGGTCCTGTTGCAACATCATTGGGTGGACATTTCTGCAATTCAAACTCAACTCCCACTTACTTTGTAGTCTCTGAATCTTTCTTCTCTTTGTCCTTGTACAAGCATCTTCATCAAATGTCACATCATAATGTCTCAGGATCTTTCTATTTTTATCATCCCAAAACCTGTATCCAAAATTATCAGAACCATAGCCTATAAAGTAGCACTTCACAGCCTTAGCATCAAGCTTATCTCCCTTTTCTAGATCAACATGAACATAAGCAGTGCAACCAAAAGTTCTCAAGTGAGAGTACTTGAGTTCTTTTCTTGTCCATATCTCCTCTGGAATCTTGAATAAGAGAGGAACTGATGGTCCTCTATTAATCAAATATGCAGCTGTGTTAACAGCATCTGGCCAGAATGTCTTTAGCAGACCAGAATGTATCCTCATGCTCCTTGCACGCTCATTCAATGTTTTATTCATCCTCTCAGCAACTCCATTCTGCCTTGCCTTATCGGGGACTATCCTTATCAATCTGATTCCCTCAGCTACACAGAATGCTTTGAATTCAGACTTATCATACTCTCCTTCATTGTCAGACCTTAAGCTTTTGATCTTCAAACCAGTTTGATTCTCAACTTCAGCTTTCCATCTCTTGAAAGTAGCAAATACATCTGACTTATGCTTCAAGAAATAAACCCATACCTTCCTGTTGAAATCATCAATGAAGGTGACGTAGAACCTAGATCCACCAAGTGATGAAACTGGAGATGGTCCCCAAACATCTATATGAACCATTTCCAACCGCATTTTCTTTGGTTCTATGGAAACCTTTATAAAGCTTAGTCATTTCTGTTTGCCCATAACACAGCTCTTACAAAAAACCATATCAACAGATTTCAGACCTTCTAAAACTCCTTTTGCAACCAGCATCTTCATTCCTTTAGCACTCATATGTCCAAGTCTATTGTGCCATAGACTTGAACTTGAAGTACCTTCAACAACAGTAGCCATGTTTACACACCCTGCAGTAGTGTACAAAGTTCCAGATTTTGTGCCACGTACTACCACCATAGCACCTTTCACAATCTTCCACGAACTCTTCCCAAACTCTGCTGCATAGCCTGTACTATCCAACTGACCAACAGAGATCAAATTCTTCTTAAGACTAGGAATATATCTGACATCCTCCAATGTCCACTGATTTCCTGCTGAAGTTTGTATGCAAACATCCCCTTTTCCTTCAATCTCCAAGGTCTTATTGTCAGCAAGATACACCTTCCTGAAATTTTTAGATTTGAAATTTCGAAACAATTCCTTGCTTGGAGATGAATGAAAAGATGCACCCGAATCCAAAATCCAAGATTCAACCGAGCTGTCCAAAGTAAGGATTAGAGTGTCCCCAATGTCTTCTGCTGAATTTACAGAATCATTATCATCTCCTGATTTATGATTCTGCTTCTTCTTTCATTTTATACAGTCCATTCGAAAGTGCCCTTTTTCTCCACAATTCTAGCACGTTACATTTGGTTTACTTGGAGATTTTCCTCGATTATTTGATTTTGATCGGCCATGTTTGATTGGGCCCTTTGATTTGCTTCTCCCCCTTCTGTCAACGCTGAGAGCACTGCCCAATGAATCTCCAATTTCCCATTTACAAATACTTTTATTGAGAACAACATCTCGGATTTCATCAAACTTCAGTTTCTCAGATCCACAGGAACTACTAATCGCAGCAACAACAGCATCCCAAGACTCAGGTAAAGATGACATCAAAATCAAAGCCTTAATCTTATCTTCAAAATGAATATCCACAGAACTTAGTTGACTAATAATCATGTTGAATTGATTTATATGATCCACAACAGATCCACCTTCAGACATTTGTAAATTAAACAATCTACGTATCAGATATACCTTATTCATCGTCGATGGTTTCTCGTACATGTTCGCTAGTGCTTTCAGTCCTTGATGATGTTGAACGCCACATTTCTGGACAGTGTCAACCGGATCAACCCTAAAGCTTATCGATCCTTCAGCTTCCACTGCTCCTCGATCATGGAATCCGGCTTCACCCCGGACAAGGGTTCGTGAAGATCTTTCTGGTACAGATAATCTTCAATCTGCATCTTCCAGAAACCAAAATCAGATCCATCAAACTTCTCTATTCCAATCTTCGAACTCTCCATCTGCCCAGATCAAGGTGAATCTAACCATGCTCCGATACCAGTTGTTAAGATCGAGCTAGAGAAATAGATGAAAAGAAATGATTTACGTGGTAACACCAATGGTAACTTCCACGACGGATCGTGCTTCTATTGATGAATTTCATAGAGTTTTTCTATTTTTTTTGTTACAGAGAAGAATAATTATAAATAGTAACATAGGAAGAATAATAAAGGTACAGGAAGAGTTATGGCATGGCAGTCAAAGTTATAGAAGTGTGTTGCACTTTCTACAATTGAAGCAAAGTTTATTGCAGCAACAAAAACCTGTAAAAAGTTGTTATGGATAAAGAAGTTCTTAAATGAACTTGGTATCAAACAGGAGAAGTATCAGCGGTTTTGTGATAGTCATAGTGCTATTCATCTTGGTAAGAATGCCTCCTTTCACTCACGATAAAAACACACTTTTGTGAGATATCACTGAATCAAAGATGTGATGGAGATGAAACAGTTACAGTTAGAAAAGATCCATACTGATGAGAATGGATCAAATATTTTAACCAAGATTTTACCCAGACGTAAGTTTGAGTATTGTCGATCAGCAGCAGGATGATAAAACCCTCCATGTAATCTAGAGGGGGAGATTGTTGATGGATCCCTCATACATGAAGGACACCACCTTTTGGTAGAATTAATTTTTTTTTTTAAAAGAGCCACCTTCCTTCGAAAAGTTAGCATTAAATTCGATGCCAAATTTAGACAACTCATTTTGAGCTGTCTTATACTCGTAGGAGCGCCTATAAAAGGAACTCATTCCCTCAGTTTATTAACACAAGAAAAACACAGAGGCAGCCAGAGCTAAACAAAAATTGCTTTGAAGTTTATGAAATATTTTCCTAAAGGGTTAGGAAGTGAAAAATAGTGAGGTTATTATTTTTAGATCGGGAAACACCTTGTGAGCCATTATTTTTATTTTGTCTCTTTGTACCTACTATTTATAATAGTAGAAGAATTATGCTGAGTTTTTGTTCGTGGACATAACCTAAAATTAAGGGTGAATCACGTAAAATTTTCTGTGTCCATTTTGTTCATTTTTACGTTTCTTTTTCAAAAATACATCTGTTGCGCCTAACATTATCATGAAAATTGTTGCCTCCTAGATGTAAGAATCTGATAGAAATGCTCAAATCACCCAAACATCGAGGTAGTGATTCGGTAAAGTTGTTATAAGTTAAGTCAAGGACTTGAAGAGCACTCAAACCGCAAATTTCACCTTATAATCTGTTGCTTGAGACTAAATATATTCCAATGGATGATGGTGGCATAGGAAGTTTTCTTTGCATCATATTTTTAGTGAAATCTAAAGAAATTAGAAGAGACCATGGAAAGACATTTGGATCATGTTCAAAACCTGTAAGATTGTTGCCAGAAAGGTACACATTTGTCAAAGCATTAGTTGAGTTCCATAACCATCGTGGGAATTTACCATGTATATTGTTGTGGGATAAGTCCAACTAGGGGTGAGCATCGGTTTGTTCGGTGCGGTTTTGTGAACATTTTCAACCAAACCAAATAAACCAAAAACCAAATAAGAAAAACTGAACCAAACTGAATTATTTGTAAACCCAATAAACCGATTATCAAATTCATGAAAATCAAAACCGAACCGAATTCTTTATAAACCAAAGAAACCGAACCAAATAAAACCAAATTAGTCCATTAAAATTGAATAAACCGATCCAAATAAAACCAAATTAGTCCATTAAAACCGAATAAACCGGTTCAAATAAAACAAAATTAGTACATTAAAACCAAATACACTAGTTCAAATAAAACCAAAAACCAAAAGCAATTTAATATGAACATCACACAATGCTTCATTGGTAAGAAAATTAGTAGATCTATTACATTCTGCTTAAATATGAACAACCTACACACATAAATTTCTACGTAATATGGTATGACATGACTATACCAGATTACCCCATCATTGTTCCTTCGATCTCAAGCCATCCCACCACCATAACAAAATCAATACTCTTATTGAACCCTCCTTGCCAAGCTAGATTAAGCCCATGTAACACCTTCTAAAGCTTAACAACTAAAGTACTACAACATCCAATATTAATATTAAAACCATAAAACCAAACACCCACATCATTTCAAATCAAACCACCACCTCCAATCAACTTAGTCCCTGCACATTGATAGATTCCACATAAAACATAAAGTTATCTGTAGAGTCCACATAAAACATAAAAAAGAAATAACAGAAGTCTTTGTACTAAACCTATTTCATGTGTCATTTGTAGAATCTAAAGAAATAGCTTCCAAACCTGAAATTAAAATAAAATATAAAGTCAATTCAACTAAATAAAAAATAAAATTAAAAGTAAATAAAAAATAATTATATAAATGTCATACCTTTCTCAAGATTTTCAAGATCATTTAAATCTTCTTCAATGTTGATTGGAATGGATGATTTTTGAATCCAATCCTAACAGCATATAAGATATTGTGCTATTTTAGGAGTTAAAGAGCTCCTAAATTCATCAAGCACTCGTCCCCTGGTGCTAAAAGCAAATTCTGAAGCTACTGTTGAGATGGGTATTGCTAAAACATCACGTGCCACTTGTGAAAGCATGGGAAATCGATGACAATTTATTTTCCACCATGCTAAAATATCAAAATGATCATCATCATCCTCAACTTCTTCATTAAGATATTTATCAACCTCTGACTTGCTAATCCGTTCACCCTTTAACTCAACTCTATATCTTTTATATTCGAATTCCACCATTTTTTTCACTTTCTTTACCGGATCAGTAATTTCACTCTCATTGTGTCACGTCCAGCCCATAGCTAGAGTAATATGCTCCCGTAGCATACACAACGGCCTCCCGTATGGGAAACCGCTATATACACTACAAGGGATACCTGTACACATATAATTAAACATTGTATGGGAACAACAGAGAGTATGGCGATGAAATCATCAAATAGAACCAAACATAACCTTGGATAACAACATACATTCAATTAAATGAACATGCCAATAACAACAGTATATTTATTAATATTCAAAGGTTTTGATTACAATAATCGTACAAGTCACCACCAAACTACAAATACACTACTGCCTCTCTAATATATACAAGCTACCATACGAGACTACAAAAAGAAAGTATGCTTGACTATCTCGGACCACCTCGACATTGGGATTGCTGCTGAATCCGCTACTCTACTGACACTGGCAGTCACTGCTCTAGGCCTTCTACAGTAGGCTCAGAACCTACGTTCATCAATTGATAAATGCTGAATCGAAGACTTAATGGTGCTAGCTATCATACACACATACAACACAAATAAGCATGTCAAATAACAGGCAATACCATGGAATGTTATGTTACCCCATTTCCTCTTTCTGTTCTGTACCCTCATCCCTCTTTCCTTTTCCCTTATTGTGCACAATATATTCCCATGCTGGATCCCTATATACCGGTACTCAACTCCCGAAGGAGGACACTATAATCCTGGCCCGTAGGCCCCTTTGTTATGCCTATGTCTTGAGACTCAACTCCCGTAGGAGGAAATATATTATACGATTCCATTAGGGAATCCTGTAATATATGATCCAACATGTCTTTCCTCATTTTCTCTTGCTCGGTTCAGCATTCACGATCCTAAATGTCATGGATATGCTAACATGCGAGAGTACCGTATAGAAAAGCTCAAGCAAGAATCATGTAACTTAACACATAACAAACTCATATCATCAAATAATAGGCAAATACGGAAATTCAATCCCCAATCATCCATCCTTAAGCCTAAATTAGCTTAACACTACAAAAGAAGCAAAGAACAAACCAAGATAAACTAGCGTTAACCTGTAAGAAATAAAGCTTTTAGTGGCTAATCACTCCTCTAAGCTTCTTGTCATGTAAAACCAACTCCGTTATGCTTAATTCCCTGAAGAAAAATGAGCTATAGGGGTTTATAGACTGTAGGAAGGGTTTGGGAGGAAGAAAAGGAAAGAAAGTCAAAGAAAATTCTAAGTTTATCCTCTTAAAAATGGTGTTTTAAGTCACGTACGGCCCTACCAAAGACCTGTACACCCGTCCCAACCTAAAAACCCTGATGCACGGATTTTCCTGCGAGTTATCGTACACCCGTACCAGATTTGGTATGTTACGCCCGCGTCTAAGACCCTAGTAGTTTATACGTATAGGTATGCGTGTTAAGATGTATGTATATATATAGACGTGTATGTTATGTGTATGTATGCAATGAATGAATAGGATGTGATGATGCTTATATGAAATGCATGAGATTGGGAATGCATATGATGGTTTTGTGTTGATGTTTGAATGTGTATGGCTATGACGGGTTGTGTATATGTGTTGCTACATGTGGTTGCTTGTGTGTCGTCACCTTATTGGGAAGCGTGTCTTCTCGGTTGGATGAGGGACGATGTAGTTATGAGGTTTAGAATGTGTTAGAAGTGTGTTTGGGTTTGCTTGAGCTATAGGGACAGGTTCTGGGCGAGCTAGGCATGCCAATGGGCATGTATTGCATTGTTGAGAGGTGGTACAGGCGTACGGTTTGGCCGTACGGTCGTACGAGACAGAGAGAAACAGGGAACTGAGAGCCTGGGGGACGTACGGGCGTACCAAATAGGCGTACGGTCGTACCGTTGCTCGCAGGAAATTAGGTTTGTCAGTCGAGCTCACAGGAATTGGGGCGTACGGGCGTACCAATAGGTGGTACGGCCGTACCGCAACTCACAGGTTTTTAGGTTTGTCAGGCTTTTGGTGTCGGTATGGGCGTACCAATGTCCTTACGGCCGTACACGATGCTTAATTTGACTTTTAAGGCAGAAAAACATAGCTTCTTTCATAAGTTTCTTATCCCTTCCTTAGCTTAAACCCTACCAAATATCTTTTTCTGTAATCCTAAGCCTACCGAACGTTAGAGGACGCGAGATAGAAGTCGGAAGGTGCTAGAGTTGAGACTAGAAGCTTGAGCTAGGGCTTACTTGGATTAGAAGGTTAGTGCTTAATGGTTGTGTTTGTGCTAATTGCTTTGTGTTAGTGTTAGTTTTATGTGTTGAGCCACTTACGGCTTGTTTCTGATTGCTTTAAGACGTAAACTACGTCTAAGCTCATGATTGTGATAGGAATGTGTCGCACCCTAAATTTGAGCCTCTCGGATTGATTGGGATGAGCCGGATGCATTTCATCACTGTCTCGCCTTCACAGGCGTTCTCGGTTCACCCTGGTGCAGTTCAGGGTTTGATTTAGGTGGCTTAGGGTATCTTTGTGGAGCCTCATACCCGTTCGGGTATCCTCATTCCTTGATAGGGTATGTCTCTTACCCTTTCGGGTATGTTGGAGTTTGCCCGAACGGGTAAGTTGCTTTACCCATTTTGTTTTTAAGTCATACCCGTTTGGGTATGTTCATGGGGTCAGTTATAATTTGAAAGTTAGTTATTTTGGCGGGAGGGACAGAAAACCTAGGGTTTTGATTTGGCATTTTCTCTCAATTCTAACAAAAGAACGCGATTTGGCAATATCATATGAGCTTTAAACTTGACTTAAATTGATTGAATTTGATTAAAACATATAGAATCTAGCTTGTTTCAATTAGTTTTTGGATTGAAAACATTAAAACCTAATTAGTTTTGATTTGATTTGAGTTGATCTTGCCTTAACATTGTTGGATTTTGGATTGGAACATCAAGTGCATTGGAGAATCAACATAGGTAATCATCTACTACTTGTTGTTTGATTAGTTTGTGTTTAGTTTAGTTTTTCATTTGATTTCATTTGATTTAATTGCATTTTGATTGTGTTTTGATTGTGTTTAATGTGATTTTGATTCGTCCAAATGTGTTACAAGTGATATAATGTATGATCAATGCATTTTGTGTATGCTAACAACTCGGAGCTAATTGAAATTGGATTTAGAGTATGTTAGGTGCCTGATCTTACCCGTTCGGGTATGATCATGCACAAATCATACCCGTTCGGGTATGATCATAAGTTTGCCTTACCCGTTCGGGTAAAAACAGTAAATGATGATGGAATATGTTGATTGCCGTGGCTTGCTGAGTGAATTTGAAGTATGTTTGTGCAAGTGGTTTGCTTAGATGTTTAGTAGAGCTTGTATTTTGATAATATGTTCATTTGTGTTGCATGTTTGATTTGATTTATGTTGTTAATGCATGTATGTGTTAGTAATGTGACATGATTAGTATGTTTGTGTGCTAGTGTGTGTAACTCATGTTGCATGATCACATGATAGCATGTTATGATAAGTATGCTTGATGATTGCATGTTATGATTCATGTGTTGGTCATGGCTATGTGAAGAAATATGATTGCAATGTGTTTAATGTAGTGTATGTTTGCATGTGTTTAATTGAAACATGATTCATGTGTTATATTCATGTGTTGTTAATCATGAGAGTATTCATGTGTTTAACCATGTGTTGGATGATCATGTGTTTAGTTTGTCATGATTATTATGTTATTTGTCTTGCATGATTAGAATGTCAAAGTTATTTAGTATGTGATGATTGTATTGCTTTCATGTTTAGTATGATGCATGTATGTTGCTATGTTATCTTGATTGCATGTTTGTAGCTCATGTGATGTTTGCATTATTCATGTGATGATGCATGTGTTGTTTACATGATGTGGTTCATGTGATGTTATCATGAATGCATATCACCATGTTATCATGTTATGATTGTGTTTGTTTCATGTCATGTGTTTTGGATGATTCATGTGATGCATGATGATTATGTGTTATGTGTTTGTTGTAATATGCATGTAGGATGGCATTCATGTTAAGATGTTGTTATGTTATATGATTGTATGATATGATGAATATGTTTAGAGTTGTATGGTTGCATGTATGTCATGGTTTATGATGTTTGACATGTTTAGTATTGTTTAGTATTGTATGTTGTGATATGGTATGTCGTGACGTTATGAGGTAGCATGTGTTTGGTATGTTGTTATGTGTTGTGTATTTTCATTTTGACATCGCTCATGTGATTTCATGTCATGTCATTTGTGTTATGTCATTTGTGTTTTGTTTTGTTCCATTTTACGTTGTTCCCGCGGAGAGTTGTTTTGCAGGAGCACACCGGGGTTTTGAGTTGATTAGATCGGAGCATAGGCCCGGAACTCATTCGAGGCCCAAATCCGGTGGATTCTGGCGGGACAATTCTGGAGCATTTGGAATTTTATTCTGTTGTTATTTAATTCATTTGGTCGGGTTGTATGTAAATACCCGAGTCACTTTATTTCTGCTTTTATTTTCTGCTTTTATATTTCTGCTTCATTTCTGCTTTTTATTGCTTTCATCCATGCTACATGCCTTGCCTTCCCTATGCCATGAAATCGGACTTAAATGAACTTCAACCTAAATGTGTGACTTGCGCTTTTATTAAAACCGGAAAAGTGAATACAATAATACGGAGGATAAGTAAAACCGAAATGCCGAACCCAACTCTGAGAAATTCAGGCTGCTTTCCCTCAGCAGGAAGGCTCGGGTTTTCCTGACTTGTTTAGTTACTCAATTGAGATAGCTAGATGAGTCGGGTGGCGACTCCACGTTATTTCATTGTGCACATTTATCACACCACTAGCACGCCGCATTTCCGACATGGGGAATCACAAGGAGCTTGTGTTTCCTCAGGTTCTACCCTCACATCTTCATGTGGGATATCAATAGGATCCATCAGTTGGTTTGCTTCATCTTGTGGTGATTGAACTTCATCAAGTTCAACCCTACTCCCACTATCTCCTTTTAGAAGAAACTCTTTCTCTAAAAAGA
>CANYBF010286283.1:0-28350 GCA_948192965.1 Dalechampia spathulata
ACACGCATACATATCAATACATCCACACATATACATCAATCCATCATCATATGCACATATGCATTTATATATATACATTCACATAGAGCCCTAGACACGTGTACACACTTAACTCCTAGGGTCTCTAACGTGGGTGTAACAGAAGGAATAGAGGTCGTCAGCTGAGACGGATTGATCTCACTTGGTACGGGACTTCTGCAGCATACTCCGGTTCCTTTTGGATTGTGTAGCTAGAGTGGCAGTAGTTTGGTAGTTTTGTAGTTATGTATTTATTGTATAGCTTTTGGTGGTTTTATGTACGCACTCACATAATGTATAACAGGTTTTTGTATATATGGAATACAGTTAGCCTGTGCTTTTGTATGTTGCGTGAGTGTGTGTGATGTATGATGAATGGATCCCGGGTTTATGATTGCACATCGCGTTATTTCCGCCGCACGACCTCCATTAGGCTTAGAGTGTGTCCCCATACAACGTATTCACGATGCATCCCTTGTGGTGCGGGCACTGGTCTTCTTCTGGGGGCCGCTGTCTGTGCTACGGGAGCATGTCCTCCTGGGTATGGGCCGGGTGTGACATTTCTCCTGCCCAAAGAAGGATAAGTTTGTATTAAACATATCTAAAAAGCTGAAAAATTAATGTTAGAAGAAGTTGTAAAATTTTTTTATTAAAATGCATTTTAAATATTAATATGAATAATACTATTTTCGTATCAAGAATTACTAAATCATAATATAAAATGAACATCATTATTTAGCGCTATTTTATTATTAAATTTTTAGCAAATATCACTTATCCCGCCATTAATATCTCGTCACTAAATTTAAATATTAATAATTTTTTCATGTCGCTAATTTTAAATAGCTATTTTTTTTATTAAAAAACTAATTTCATTAAAAATTAAGTAATATAATAACAATTAGGATTGATAAATTATATATTTGACCATCAAAATAAAAATTTAGTATAAGCAATAATAAAATCTTTTATTTCTGAATAAAATATTTATAAAATAGATTAAAATCTAAAATTCAATGTCTCATTAAAAATATCATTATGCAATTATTAAAATGATTTTTTACATAGAAAAAGAAATCATATAATTAAGGTATCAGGAAAGTTCAGATATTATATAATTGCTTGGTATACATAATAATTTAAATAAATAAAATATGTATATAATATTCTAAATATATTTAATCATATTATGATTTTATATATTTTATATTTATCATATCAACGGCTCCCAGCTATAATACCCATTTGTCTAATATCAAACAATTGAGCCTAATTTCTATATAAACTTCATCTTGGGAATCTTGTAATTGTGCTCAACCCTGTTTGTGTATCGATCTACTTAATATTATCAAGTTTAGATTCACATCAAGTTTGAAAATGGAAGTTCGCATCATCTCCAAAGAAACCGTTAAACCCTCTTCTTCAATAGCACAACATCCTGGAATACACAAGCTATCGCTTCTTGATCGGTTAGCTCACCAACTTTACATCCCACTTACTCTCTTCTATTCCTCAAATGGAGATGATCCCTCCAGAAAATCTCATCACCTGAAAGCATCCTTATCAAACACACTAACCCACTTCTATCCTTTCGCAGGACGAATAAAAGATGCCACTTATGTTGACTGTAATGATGAAGGTGCATTATAAGTTGAAGCCCATGTAGCTGGAGACATATCCGTGCTACTTCAAGAACCAGAGATGCATCTTCTGGAAAAGCTACTACCTTATAAATCAAATGATGTTTCACCTGAGATAAGCTCTCAGGTTCTCTTAGCAGCCCAAGTGAGTCACTTTGACTGTGAAGGAATGGCAATTAGTATCTGCATTTGGCATGGAATTGCTGATGCATCAGCCGCGGCGTCTTTTCTTACAAGCTGGGCTGCTGTTGCATATGGCGTTGCCAATGATTTCGAAGGTGTGATTTTTGATTGCACCTCATGTTTCCTCCACAAGACGTTCAAGGATTCTTATTGCGTAATTTATATAGCGATGACCTGTTGAGTACGATATTGATGAAAAGGTTTGTGTTTGATAGTACGAAGGCGGCTGCTTTAAGAGAAGAAGTAGGCAGTGCACCTTGTTTGAATCATCCAACTCGGTTGAGCTCATAATTTTGTATATCCCAAATATCTTTTTAATAATAGAAAATACTAATAAACACATTTTTATTGATAATACAAGTGAGAATTATAACTCTCACAATATTTGTTAGAACAATTTTCTAGAGTGTATTTTTTCTCTTTTCTCTCTCTACCTCTCTTCCAGTTGTCAAGTTAATCTTTACTTTCAATTGTAAGTCTAATTTTACTTTCAATTGTGAAGTTTATTTTTACTTCTAGTTGTAAATTCAATTTTACTTTAAGTTGTCAAGTACAGCTTTACTTCCAGATATCAAATTCATCTTTACTTCTAGTTGTTAAGTTGAACTTTATTTTCAATTATTTTAGGAATATGATGGCTGTAAGTACTGGAGAAGAAGAAGATCAAAGTACCAGAGCCGTAAATGTTGCAGCAATACCGATCAATCTGCGAAACAGAATGATTCCAACGTTGCCAAAACTATCCATTGGAAACATATATCACTCCGAGGTAGTGATATGTCCAAAAGATGAAAATGTGTTAGATTACAATGGATTAGCAGGAAAGCTTCATGATTCAATAAGCAAAACGACCAATGACCAGGTGATGAAGATATAAGCTGACGATAGCGTCTTTCAGCGTGCAAGGAAAATGGGCGAGGACTGTAAAAACAGTAACCTGATGAGAGTATTGGTTTTAAGTAGCTGGTGCAGATTTCCATTGTACGAAGCTGATTGTGGGTGGGGGAAACCACATTGGGTTGCCACTGCCTTGAAACACAAAAGATGTGGAGGGAATAGAAGCATGGATGTCATTGCCAAAGAAGACATGGTAAAGTTTGAGCAAAATCCTGCCATACGTGCATATGCTTCCTTCAAACCGAGCACGTGAGGTTTTCTCAGGTTTTTCTTTTCCCCTCAAGTAGATCCGTGGAGCCATGTAGCTGTTGGGGAAAAGGCCAATCAGACCAACTAGAAATCATTTGACCTAGATTTGATTTATTGATTTATCATTTCAATTAAAAAAATATTTGGAATAAGAGAATAACATTTTACCCGACTAACTAAACAGGAACCAACAATTGGGTCGGGTATGAAACAATGGTGATGATGAATCATAGCTCCACTGGCGAAATCATGTCCACAGAACCTATGGACAAAATTCTGGTCGTATGACGTGGACATTCCTGCACCAAAATGTTGTTTTAGAGAAAATAAAATATGCATTTTTCCTCTTTAACATTATTTTCTAACAATAATTTCATAAAATAACTTTTAAATTAAATAATTAATTCAAAATATTTTAAAATTATTTTTAATCTCCAACAATTTTAACTTTATTTAATTACCTTTTTGAGGTAAAAATAAATTAAAAATATCAAACAGTTTAAATTTTAAAAGATATCAAAATAATGGATCTCGTTATTCTAACTTTGTTTAAAATTAATTTTGTTTAACGTAGTTAATAATATAAAATTTTTGACTAATAATGATTATTAATAAATAATTGTTAAGTTTTTATTAATTATTGATCAACTTGTCCGCTGTTTATAACGTGATCTAAAAGAAACAAGGATTATAATTTGACTTGGGGAAAATATAATATTAGTACAGCTGGATTATATATGAAGAACGTGATTCCTTAATTAAAGAAAAACGAATATTATGCAAATTACTTCTTATTTTATATATTATTTTCTTTATATATATATATATATCAATAAAATATATAATTATTCGTAAATGATATAAATTATAACTCTTAATGATTCAAGTTAATATTTTGATTATAATCAATTTAAATCTAAAATTTAATATTTGTCGATCATTTATAATGAATTTAAAAATACTATTATAATAACATATAAAAAATAAATCATATGATTAACATATCACATTATATATATATATACACTTCAGTTTATCTTTTTCTGAAAGCAAAAGATTTCTTATTACAATATTTATTTTTATATCTTAAATTCGAATTTAAAATAAAAATTTAGTTGCAGTGCTGATTATTTTATACTTGTATTGAAAAGACAGTTTATTTTTTAAAAATATATATAGGAATAAATACACTTGTGAGGATGATTTTGTTAAAAATTAATATTTTATATAAATTATTCAATATTCAAATATTTTTTTTATTAATTAATCAAATTATCAAGAGTAAATCCTCGATGCCATCCATAAGATTGAAGTTCAATATAAATAATAACATAAAATTTAGGAAAAAGAATTTTTTATATGAATTGGGTATACTATATAATATAAGATAAGATTGTAGATTTAATAATAACATAATAATAATACATGTTAATATTAAATAATTAATAATAATCATATATTAATCGATATAAAAATAATAAATATTTAATATTTGAAGAAAATCAATATATATTATTATATTATTAATAGATTTATAATCATATGTATTGAATCCAGTTCTACAATAATTTTTTCAAAAAAATATATATAATGAAAAAAATTAGATATACAATTTTAGAAAATTATAGAATTTTAAAATTTTCATTGTTGTTATTATTGTTAATAATTTTTCTTGATGATGCAAAATGTGTAACTTCTAGTTAATTATGAATTTTTAAATTCTAAGAAGGACAACTTATGGATTGATGTATAAAATGAACGTTATTATTTTAAATATAATTATTTTACAATTTTTAAATCATAAAATTTCAATTTTAAATAATATGATATGATATATGTGATATACTTATATTACATATAATATGAATTAAATCAATATATTTTACATGAAATAACTTATACAATATAAAATAATACCATCATATATAAAAATAAAAATAAAATATTATAATTTACAAAAATTTAATATATAAACCGACATAAAATTTATAAATTTTATTTAAATAAGATAAAAATCATGTTGATATATTATTAGGAAATCACATCATTCTAGATTTCTATACGGTAAGAGTGCAGGAGACGTGTGAAAAAGAAGCAAATAGATCAAACCAGTTTGGTTTATGTGTGTTTTATTTTATATGAATTAATTAAGAAAATTATGCACTCCAATTCAATACCTTATTTGTTAATATTAGACAGATAGGCGCGACTGGCCTCCCAGCTCGTCGCTGCTGCACGTCCAACATTTAATGCAACAAAATCCCATCAAATCACGGCTGCCAACCATTATGCAAATTGTATTAATACCAAGCAATTGGTGGTAATTTTCTATATAAACTTCATTTCGGGAGTCTTGTAATTGTGCTCAACCCTGGTTGTGAATCGATCTACTAACTATTTTCAATCCTAGATTCATACCAAGTTTGAAAATGGAAGTTCGCATCATCTCTAAAGAAACTGTTAAACCCTCTTGTTTGATCTCACAACATCCTACAATACACAAGCTATCGCTTCTTGATCAGATATCTCATCAACTTTACATCCCACTTACTCTCTTCTATTCGTCAAGTGGGGATGATTTTTCCGAAAAATCTCATCACCTGAAAGCATCCTTGTCAAACACACTAACCCACTTCTATCCTTTCGCTGGACGAATAAAAGATGCCACTTGTGTTGACTGCAACGATGAAGGTGCATTGTATGTTGAAGCCCATGTAGCTGGAGACATGTCCGTGCTACTTCAAGAACCAGAGATGCATCTTCTGGAAAAGCTACTACCGTGCAATCCACATGACGTTTCACCTGAGATAAGCTCTCAGGTTCTCTTAGCAGCCCAAGTGAATCACTTTGATTGTGGTGGAATGGCAATTAGTATCTGCATTTGGCATGGTATTGCTGATGGATCAGCCGCCGCGTCTTTTCTTACAAGCTGGGCTGCTGTTGCATGTGGCGTTGCCAATGATTTCGATGGTGTGATTTTTGATTGCACTTCCATGTTTCCTCCACAAGACGTTCAAGAATTCTTATTGCGTAATTTATGTAGCGATGACATGTTGAGTAAGACGGTGACAAAAAGGTTTGTGTTTGACAGTGCGAAGGTGGCTGCTTTAATAGAAAAAGTGGGCAGTGGACCTTATTTGGATCATCCAACTCGGTTTGAGGCCATAACTTCCCTTATTTGGGGGGTTTTGATGGCTATAAGTACTGAAGAAGAAGAAGAAGAAGAAGAAGAAGATCAAAGTACCAGAGCCGTAGATGTTGCAGGAGTAGCAATCAATCTGCGAAATAGAATGACTCCACCGTTGCCAAAACTATCCATTGGAAACATTTATCACTCCGAGATGGTGATATGTTCAAAAGATGAGAATGTGTTAAATTACAATGGATTAGCAGGAAAGCTTCATGATTCGATAAGCAAGACGACCAATGACCAGGTGATGAAGATATATGCTGACGATAAGTTCTTTCAGTATATGAGGACAATGACGGAGGAGTTTAAAAACAGTAACTTGATGAGAATGTTTGGTTTCAGTAGTTGGTGCAGATTTCCATTCTACGAGGCTGATTTTGGGTGGGGGAAACCGCTTTGGGTTGCCACTGCCTTGCAAGTATACAAAATTGTCATTTTCATAGACACAAAAGATGGGCAGGGAATAGAAGCATGGGTGCCATTGCCAAAGGAAGACATGGTAAAGTTTGAGCAAAATCCTGCCATACGTGCATATGCTTCCTTCAAACCGAGCACGTGAGGTTTTCTCAGGTTTTTCTTTTCCCCTTAAGTAGATCCATAGAGCCATGTAGCTGTTGCGGAAAAGGCCAATCAGACCAACCAGAAATCATATGATCCAGATTTCGAATAATAAATTATTAAAATAATATTATTTCGAGAAAAATAATTAAATTGTTAGGAAATGAGAATATTTTAATTAAAAAAGGGAAAGGTGGGTGTAGGAAAAGGATGGTAAGAGTGCAAGTACCATAACACTTTCTTGACACAATCATTGTAATATTATTAACATCGATCATAAATTTCCTTAAGATCCTTGCATATTAAGCAAGCTAATCTAAGGAATCTTATGGAAGTTTGTTGATTTCCTTCCTTCTTTTCTAAAATTTTGATAAATAAAAATTCTACAAGATATGAGAACTAGCAAAAAGAGTGACAGAAGGATGGGAAGTATTACAGATGGAGAATGGTTTATGCCGGAGGAGAAAGGAGATGGAGGTGGAGCAGCGGTGTAAAGGAAGACGATTTTAATAACAAAAATATCAATAAAATAAAATTATATACATATTATTATTTATTTTATATTTTATATTTATTTCATTATAATATTGTTACTATTTTTAATTTTTGTATTTTTCTTTTTTTATTTATGATAACATAAAATTATGGGAGCAATATTAATATTTAATAATAATTATTATTAAAAATAATTGATAATATTGATTTTAAAATTGATATAATATTACAATAATTAAAAATATTTTATCATAGAAGAGAAGATTGAAGAAAATACAAATTATTTAATAAATACAATTTAAATGATATTTTTTTAAAAAAAAATAAAATAATTTTATTTATGGATTCTTCTGGATTAGAAATAACAATAATATAATATTCTGGATAATGGCATCTAGAAAATAGTATGGTCCTAAATCAGTCGGGCCTGAAGATGGTTATAAGCGAGCCACTTGTCAGCCGGCCTGACTCTCACCCCATAAAATAGTGACGTGGCGATGATCTTCAACTTCACAATGATATGACGTGGCCACCATTCGCTCCCCTCTTTTTAACTTTTTCTCCATGAACGTGAAGCAGAAGAAAGAATACCACTTCAACCTGTCACTATCCTTCGATTCTCCCTCCAAATCGGACGGTTTAAGTTTCTCGCCATCCTATCTGTCTCTACCTAACTAGTGAATCATACAGTTGCAAATAAGGCCAATCATGACGTGGCCAGCAACCATAATTACAACCATTACGGTATCAGATTTCACAGCGTTTAAGACAAATATCCGCCAGAAGACCTTGCCCATTCTATTCCAGCTAAGCATTAAGACTACCGGATGTCCCGGTAGCCTGTTCCTTTACTTTATATTACACCGCTCCGTTTCTTTTCGCATGAACCACTAGCTTTCCACTCCACGATCGCACATTCCATCCGGTCTGCTCTGCAACTTTACTTGATCAGAACCGAAGCTTACTTTTGTCTCTACACTTATGGGTAATGACTCTTTGTTTGTGTGTTCACAGCTACGTATTCGTTTTCTCCTTCATTTATGATCTGATATGCTGTTTCATTGCTGTTTTGCAGGGAAGATTAAGATTGGAATCAACGGTAATAATAAAACTTATTCTGTTGGGTATAGATCACTTATGTTATGATATCAGGGGCGAAAGAATTCTGACTTGTGTGTTGTTTTTTTGAAAAAAATGGAAAATCAGGATTTGGAAGAATTGGAAGGTTGGTGGCGAGAGTGTCTCTACAGAGAAATGATGTTGAGCTTGTTGCTATTAATGATCCATTTATTTCCACTGAATACATGGTAATTTTATTTCGTTTTGTTCATGTTTTGGTTAAATTATTGAGGTTATTGCTTGTACTTTGATTTGCTTTTTAATTTTTTTTGGCGGGGTGTAGACATACATGTTCAAGTATGACACGGTTCATGGTCAATGGAAGCATCATGAGTTGAAGGTTAAGGATGATAAGACTCTTCTCTTTGGTGAGAAACCTGTTGCTGTGTTTGGTGTTAGGTATGGGAATTATGCGTCTTGGATTCCTTTTTCTGTTTTTTTGGCTTAGAGAGCAGTTTAAGTAGATTTAGAGTTGCTATTTTGTTTTGATTAATAAACTCGACGTGCTTGCTTTGTAAATCTAGGAACCCAGAGGAGATCCCATGGGGTGAAACTGGAGCAGAGTATATTGTTGAATCAACTGGTGTTTTCACTGACAAGGATAAGGCTGCTGCTCATTTGAAGGTTCTTGTTCACTCTCTGATCACTCTGATTATTTATTACGAAACTTTAAAAATGCCCAGAACAGAATAAATTAACAAAATGTCATTTTTTTTTTCCAAAAATTGCAAAAATAACGATTTTTTAAAAATCTTTGCAAAAATAGGGCCCGTCCAAGTTTAACTTAGGATTATGAGAATTTATACTCATAATTCCAGTTTGCTGGTATAATTCATCAAACCTTTCATCTTGCGTTAATTTGCTTGCATGTCTTTGCAAGTCTATGGTAGTCTTATTTGAGTGGTTTGGTCTTATATTGGCAGGGTGGTGCTAAGAAAGTTATCATCTCAGCTCCAAGCAAGGATGCTCCCATGTTTGTTGTTGGTGTCAATGAGAAGGAATACAAGCCAGACATTAACGTTGTTTCCAATGCTAGTTGCACCACAAACTGCCTTGCTCCCCTTGCCAAGGTTTTTTTTTTTCTTATTTGGTTTTGTTTTCGCGACTGCTCTATTACTTTAGGTAGCTGATTAGAATTTCTAATGTTTTTCACCGTGAATTTGTAGGTTATACATGACAGGTTTGGCATTGTGGAGGGTCTTATGACAACTGTTCATTCCATTACTGGTATCCTTCTAGTTTTTCTTTGTACTACTTCCTTGTGATCACATGCTTATCATAATGCGCACCGTGCTTTCAATATCAATTTATCCTGACTCCAGCCACACAGAAGACTGTCGATGGGCCGTCAATGAAGGACTGGAGAGGTGGAAGAGCAGCTTCGTTCAACATCATTCCTAGTAGCACTGGAGCTGCTAAGGTGAAGATTTTTTCTCCAGAAGACTTTAATACTATATTATACTTGCTAGTTGAATCTTTGTGATGTGTTTCTGTTGATTCATTTGAATTATTTTGTCCATAAATATTCCTGTTTGAGCATTTCAAATTGTTTTCCTGCACTATTTACACATCTCAGAGGCTCCCCTCTTCCTCTCTCAGGCTGTTGGGAAAGTGCTGCCTGCTCTGAATGGGAAACTTACCGGAATGGCTTTCCGTGTTCCTACCGTTGATGTCTCTGTGGTAGACCTCACAGTGAGGCTGGAGAAGAAAGCCTCGTATGACCAAATCAAATCTGCTATCAAGTGAGTACAAACAGTAATTCTCATTTTTAAAATGATGCCTGGGAACCTTATGCAGACAGATCAAGTTTAAATGCTCAAACTGCTGGATGCGCTATTCATCTGCTTTGTTTTGTAATAATGTGTTATTTTTTCTTGTGCATAGGGAGGAATCTGAAGGAAATCTGAAGGGAATATTGGGCTACACTGACGAGGAGTTGGTTTCCACTGATTTTCTCGGTGACAGCAGGTAAGTATGGATAAGGGTTGTATGCTTGAATGTGAAATTGACCCGGGCATTCTCTTTGTTCCTATTATTTGTTCATGAATTATCCTAAATTATCTCAAGTATGGACTCATTGCTTGGGGTGGGTAGTGCACCCTCCTTGACCAACAATGTCCATGTGTGTAGATGAGAACAGCCTGTTAACTTTTCTGATAGAGAGCCTTCTCACTGTTTGCTTAAAAAGTTGTACCGATTCTGTTGATTGAACTCTGCAGGTCAAGTATTTTTGATGCCAAGGCTGGAATTGCTTTGAATGAGAACTTCTTGAAAATTGTGGCTTGGTATGACAATGAGGTGGGATACAGGTAATTTTCCATTGCTTCTCCTATCTACCTGGAATGTAAGTTCAACAAATACCAATTGCCTGCTCTGCTCAGAACGACATGAGCGAACCTTTCAAATGCTTTTTTTCTTTCCTATTTTTGAGTTACATCAACGCTGGAAAACAACATAAGATTAGGCCCTGATATGTTAGGCTTCACATGAATCAAGTCCTGCTCAGGCTGTTAACACCGTGTCACCCTTAATTTGCAGCACACGTGTGGTCGACCTGATCTGCCATATGGCATCCGTGCATTGAAGTGGCCTGAGGCATTGGAGTTGAGGATGTTAGTAAGAGGCGAAATCAGAATAAATTCATGGTCGAAGGGGGTGAATACCAGCGTGACTAGAGATGTAGTACTGGCTCTAGAATCGTAATGTTGGTGTTGAATGGATTTGAATATTCTATGTTGCTACGTATGAGGAGTACTTCTTTTGCTTTTTCTCTGTTCCTTTTCCCTAGTTTGTAACAGCTCGTCTCTGTTCAATGAATAACCACACAGAGGAAAAACTGCAGACATTCAACTACAAAAATCTCGGCTTCTTCCAGAATCTTACCAGATATCATCTTAAAATTTCATCCTCCTATCTAAATTGGATCCAAAATTAACCCTAATTTATTCATGCATGCTGATGGACGTATCTCGTCCAGTCTGACACGGCTGATTCAACGATGTTGTTACGTTCAAAAGAAGTCCATGACCAAAATTGAATTCGAGGGTTTTTATACGTAATTTTAAATTAAACCCGGTTCAATGGAGTTGTCTGAAATACAGACATATATTTATTAATGTTTAAAAAGGTCATTTTTATGGTACCATCCGGAACCAGCCCTGGAATCACATCATCATGTAATTTGGAGTTGGACCGTTGCATAAATATATACAATAACGCTATGAGTCGATATTTTTTCAATATATTATTATTATATTATTAGAGTTATGTGTGTGATCTTTTCATTTATATTACTTTTTCTGATTATATTTAATTTTTAATTTGAATAAAATAATATTATTATATATATCTTTCAAATTTTTATTATAATATATCATTTTAATCTTAAATGAAAAATTTAAAAATTTTAAAGTTAATGTAATTATTTTAATAATATTTTAATAAATTTTTTTTATTAAATTAAAATTAATAAAAAATTGATGTATTTACTATTAAATTAAGAATAGTTATTGTACTTTTAAAAAGTTTGATAAATATATATTTTATTAATCTATTTTATTTAATTTTTATAATATAGATTTGAAAAAAATAAATTATATACATATTTTTACAACTTGAAAATTTCATATTTTCAAAAAAGATAATAAATAATATTTTATTTTACATAATCTTATTATAAAAATAAACAATCTAAAAATAAAAATGAACAATTTAAATTAAATTTATATAATTATATATTTAAATTTAATCGATTAATATATTTAAAATTTTAATTTTTATATTATATTTTTTATTTATATTAATTTAAAAATTTTGAAAGTATTTTAAAATTTTAAATTGTAAAATATAATGTTTAATATTATTATTTTTGATAAAAAATAAAATTTTATCAATTAGAATTATTAGATAAAAATTAGTTATTATAAATATTATATAATGAAAATTAATTTTAATAAATCAAACTATTACATAATAAAAATAATTATTTTTTATATTTGATTTTAGATAAAATTCTTAGATAATTATATATTCAAATTTAATTTATTAATGGTAATAAAATATGAATCAAAATATTTTATATAAATGATATTTTATTATTTATTTATATTAATTAAAAATTTTAAATGTGCTTCAAGATAAATTATAAAATACAACAATTTTAATGTTAATTATTTTTTGATGAAAATAATTTATTAACTAGAATTAATAAAAAAGTTAACTTTTAAAATTATATTTTAAATATCTTTGATTTATCTTTATATATGTAAATGAAATGTATTTTGAAATATTTATTATCTTAATAATAACAATATTTTGAATAAAATATGTAATTAAGAAAATAATTAGGTGATTAAAAGTTAAACTATAATCTTTATTTATTATAAATATTTAATAAATAATTATTTTTATATGCATAATTTTAACATATTTTATAAGAATAAATTAAAATTATATTATTAGATAAAAATAAAAATTAATTTTAATATATTAAACTATTATATAATAAAAATAATTAATTTTTATATTTAATTTTAAATAAAATTTTTAAATTAAAATTAAATAATAAAAAATTAATATTCACATTTAATTTTGAATAGGATTCTTACACTAAAATCAGTTATAAATATGAATTAAAATTATTAAATAAAATCTTTTTTTATCTTCTGAGCCTTCCACCAACAACCTTCCATACCTCAATCAGTACGCACAATGACAACGGCAGATATTGCGGCGGAGAAAAGTGGGTCAGACGAGCAAGTGAAAACTCTAAATGATTGGCTTCCCGTCACCACATCCAGGAACGCTAACTGGTGGTTTTCTGCCTTTCACAATGTGACAGCCGTGGTTGGCGCTGGTGTTTTGGGCCTACCTTACGCCATGTCTCAACTTGGATGGTAGGAATGACTCCTCCATTTAATCAATTATTAACTTGGTCATATTAATCGAATGTTGTTTCCATCGATTTGACATGAAAGCTTTCAGGGGTCCTGGTGCAGCAGTGATGGGGTTATCATGGATCATTACTCTATATACACTGTGGCAAATGGTGGAAATGCATGAGATGGTGGAAGGGAAGAGATTTGATAGGTATCATGAGTTGGGGCAACATGCGTTTGGTGAAAAACTCGGGCTTTGGATCATTGTACCCCAACAACTTACGGTAGAAATCGGTATAAATATTGTTTATATGATCACGGGAGGAAAGTCCATTAAGAAGGTTCATGAAGTTCTTTGCACCAACTGCAAAGAAATCAAAACAACTTACTTCATCTTGATATATGCTTCAGTTCAATTTGTTCTTTCCCATCTTCCAAGTTTCAATTCCATCACCGGAGTCTCTTTTGCTGCTGCTGTCATGTCCCTCAGGTAACCAAAACCGGCTCTAGATAATTACTTTTCGAATTTTATTACATGTACTAATCATATATACATATATACACTCATGTGCATGAGCGCTTTTATTTAAGGTAGTTATTCATCCATTGCTTGGGTTGCATCGGTGCACAAGGGGGTGCAAAGTGACGTGCAGTATACTCCTAGGGCTTCAACATCCACAGGACAAGCATTCGGTTTCTTGAGTGCATTAGGGACCGTGGCGTTTGCCTACGCGGGGCATAATGTGGTGTTGGAGATTCAAGCAACACTCCCTTCCACGCCTGGGAAACCATCCAAGAAAGCCATGATGAGAGGCGTGATCTTTGCTTATATCGTGCTTTCTTTATGCTATTTCCCAGTTGCTTTCTTTGGCTACTGGGTTTTTGGAAACAAAGTCGAGGACAATGTCCTCATATCACTAGAAAAGCCCCGCTGGCTAATTGCTGCTGCTAATATTTTCGTCATTGTTCATGTCATTGGAAGTTATCAGGTTAAGTTCTCCATTCAATTTCCCCGCCAAACCTTGTTTTTATATCAATCTTGTTGGTCAACCAAGCAATAACACATGATCATGATTGCATATTGAATACAAGTCGCAGGTTTACGCGATGCCGGTGTATGACATGATGGAGTCATTTATGGTCTTGAAGATGAAATTCAAACCAACATGGAAGCTTCGCTTCGTGATTCGAACACTATTCGTCGGTAAGCTTTCTATTTCTTGATGTTTTCATGGAGTGGATAATGTTGGTAACCGATTGTTTGGTATTATTCTCTTGCAGCATTGACAATGTTCCTTGGAATGACATTTCCATTCTTTGGCGGGCTTCTCGGCTTCTTCGGAGGATTTGCTTTTGCACCTACTACCTACTTCGTAACCCACAACAATTTCCCATTTCAAATTTCAGTAATTAACCATAATTATTCTTTTTTTGTTTGTAAAATTCAATCTGGAAACGTTTCTTGGCAGCTTCCATGCGTCATTTGGCTTGTTCTGTACAAACCAAGGAAGTTCAGCTTATCCTGGATCACGAACTGGGTAATTTCTATAACCATAAAATAGATTGCTTTTCATGTTAATTAACGTTATCTAAATAATTTTTTTTTTTCAAAATATTCAGATATGCATTATAATCGGCGTGGCGCTGATGGTGTTGGCCCCGATTGGTGCTCTCCGGCAGCTCATTTTAGAAGCCAGAGACTTGGAGTTTTACTCGTAGGAATTTCATCATCTGTCATTAGTTTCTTCTTCTAAGAATCTCTCCAAAGGGGTGTAAAGCATTTCTGAATCTGGATTCAGATGGGTTGCTAATCGTAATTTGATGGTTTTTTTTATGATTGTACATGACCAAAAAAAATTAATATTTAATATTCTGCTTCTATTTCATATATATCTGTAATTTGATTGGTTTTCTCTAGAAAATAAGTAATATGATTTATAGGATCTTCTCAAATAATAGAAAAAATCTAATAAACGACGCCGTTGAGAAACAACTAAAAACTGCCTAGTCCACCTGCTTGAGTGCAAGAGGTTTATCCACTCCAGAAGCAATGCAAGTGCTGCAGTGCTTCTCTTTCCCTAAACCCCTAAACCCTTATTCTTTTAACCACGGTCACAATCTCCACCGCACACGTTGGCCTTGTGCTCTCTTTCGTAAAGCTCCATCCTCCTCTTCCGCGTCAGCTCCTCCGAAATGTTTCAGCTCCGATGAATTCCCAGTCGACGAGACATTCCCCATCACGACCACGAGAGACGAAGCTAAAGAAGAAGAATGGCGTCGCAAAAACTGGGTTGAACGAGGGTGGGCTCCATGGGAAGAAATCCTCACTCCAGAAGCCGATTTCGCTCGCAAATCACTTAACGAAGGCGAAGAGGTCCCTCTCCAGTCACCTGAAGCCATCGAAGCCTTTAAAATGTTAAACCCTAATTACCGTCGCCAAAAGATGAAAGACATGGGACTAACCGAAGACGAGTGGTATCAAAAACAATTCGAAATTAAAGGAGAAAAACCGGACCCGCTTGACACTCGTTGGACTGGTCCTCTGGTCGTGACACACGTGGCTCCCAGGGATTGGCCTCCTAGAGGTTGGGAGGTTGATAGGAAGGAGTTGGAGTATATCAGAGAATCACACAAGCTGATGAATGAGAGAGTTGTAATCGAGGAACCGGACAACGTGAAAAAAATAGGCGATGGTAATGAAAATATGTGTTTTGATAGGTATAAGGTGTTTCTGAAACAATATAATGAATGGGTTGCTGCTAACAAGGATAGATTAGAGGAGGAGTCGTTTAAGGTATATTTCAAGTCTTAGGAAAGAAAAATCAGGAACTTCTTTTTTGAAAAGATTAAGATTTGACTTTGGGACTTGACGGATGTGCATGTTTTTGGGCTACTACAGGATGACCAGGACTATTTTCCTGGTAGAAGGAAAAGAGGGAAAGAATATAAAGACGGAATGGTAAGGTTTAATTATAAAGATAGCTTCTTTGTTATTCATGTTGATCGTTAATCATAAAAAGTTGATTCTGACAGATCTTGTTCTTCTAAATTTTGCAGTATGAACTTCCGTTTTATTATCCTGGACAGGTAATTCTTGATTTTATGTCTGCATTAGATCAGTGGTTTCTTCAAGTTGCCTTACTAGCGTACATGTATTCGGGAACGACAAAGAGGATGATTATAAGTTGCTCACTTGATTTTCGACGATCTCCAAATTTCTGATTTTTGGCATGTTGGGTAATTTTGGTGCAGATTTGCGAGGGACAGGTCACCACTGTACACCTATATCAAGGTGCCTTTGTTGATATTGGAGGTGTTCATGATGGGTAGATGTCCTCAACTTTCATAGTGAATGGAATTTTAGTTGCTTTAAAATATTTCTTGTTTCCATTTCCTGGCCAATACCATTTAATCTTTCACTCTCTGTCGCTGTCTTCCCATAATTCTCTGTGGAAGTTCGCATCTTTTTTAAAGAATGATGTAGTTGTCAAATATTCCAGGCATTTACATTTGTTATGGTTTCCAGGTGGGTTCCTATCAAAGGTAATGATTGGTATTGGCTCCGGCATTTCATAAAAGTTGGCATGCATGTCATTGTCGAAGTCCTGGTTAGTTTTTTAGCTATGGCAAAGATGAAATTACCTTTTCTTTATGTTGTGCATCTTTATAATGTTTCAAATTTAAAGATTGCAACTCCAATTAACTTTAGTCATATTGATTACTCTTTGCAGGCAAAGCGTGATCCTTACCGCTTTCGGTTTCCTATTGAATTGCGTTTTGTATACCCTAACATAGATCACCTTATGTATGTAACTTCTCTCTTTTTTTAAATCTCGCAGTCTATGGCTTTAGGTCTTCCATTGTGATTTGGGATTGGTTGCTGCAAGTTATCAATGGATGATTGGCAGAGAACAAGAAATGATATCATTTTAGAAATGACTAAAGGAAAAAAATGGAGAGCATATATGGCTAAAATATGCTTGTATAATTTCATGTCATTGTCCTGTATTTGAATTCATGTGCTCCTTATGTGCTTGCATTTTAGTTTTTGACATTTTATATTTGTTCTTTCAGCTTTAACAGATTTGAATTTGCACCAATATTTCATCGTGATGAGGATACCAATCCAGATGAATTACGGGTGTGTATGCTTCCCACTTGAGTATGCATTTTCATGCCAGTTTTCTCCCTTTAACTTGACTTTGGAAACTGCAATTGTGACTCAACCAATGAGTTGATTTGTTGAATATATGAGTCAAGTTCCTTCAAATGTAAAATGTAGTTGTGCAAATTTGTGAATGATTCTAATGGTAGGGCAGCCTGTATTGGCATGAAGAATTTCTTGTGCATTACTTTTTGAAACAGTCTAGTAAAATCGTTATAGCATCAAGAAATCCATCATTCCAATTTAATCTCAGTTTTGTAGATGTTGGAGTTTGTACGTATATTGTCTACTGGGATAATCTGTCTTTCAGATAGCTTCGGAAGATGTGTTTTTAAAGTTGTATAGACTGAAGCATTTGATTTTCATTTCTGTTGACCATCAAGTTTTGAAATCTGGCACTTACTGGCTTCTGCATATGTTTTATTAAGTGTGCTTAATTTTGCAGCGTGATTGTGGAAGGCCTCCGGTTCCTAGAAAAGATCCAGAAACAAAACCGGAAGAGGAACCACTTTTATCAAATCATCCTTATGTCGAGAAGGTGCTCTCTTTTATATTTCCCTAGTTTTTGTTGATAAATTTTGATTGATTGATATCTGATGCAATTATGATCCTACCTCCTCCTCTGGACCTGCTTAGTTAATTATGTTAGTTAATTTTCTATTTTTCCAGTTGTGGCTTATACATGTTGCCGAGCAAATGATTGTGGATGATTGGGAACTCAATCCTGATAAATACAAAGACAAAGAAATATCTGAAATAACTGACGTTGAAGATTTTGATGAACAAAATAGCGTTGAATATACAGAAGCTTATTACAAGAAGACCGTGCTGCCAAAAACCATCTTGGTAAGAACTTTTCAGCACTGCTTAAGTTGTGACACTTTTAAAATTAAGACTGCACTCATCTGATGTTTTCTAGCATGCTTTGACAGAAACAAAGTGTTAAAGAACTTGATCTGGAAGCGGCCTTAGCTGAGCGTGAGGTTGGCATTTGTTTCTGAGTTACTTGTTTTATAAATATACTTCTCTTTCTTTCTTCTTTTATTTTCTTCATTTTCATTTCCGGAAGTTCAGAACTCATCTGCATAGATGTTGGATACTCTGTCACAACTTGACGATTCTGAAATGTTTTTCTATCGACATTTATATTGCTATGCTCAAAATTATCTTGATGCTTTTCGGTGTCCTGGTTAACATTATACTTTTTTCTCTCTTTTTTAAACGCAGTTTCATAATAAACTAAGAACGGAAGCAATAGAAAGAGGAGAGAAGTATAAAATTGACAAGCTGAGGCGAAATATCGAAATGGATGAGTATGACTTGCTGCATTGGCGTCGTTCTTTAGAGGAAAGGGAAGCTTTGATCAGAGACATCAGCAAGTATGCCTTTTTATTTTGATTCTTCCTGAAGTTGAATTAATATCAACTTGAATTCTGTGGATATAGTTTGGTAAAGGGTTTTGATCAGGTTTCTTCTGTTTCCATCTGACTTGCTGCATTTTTTCTTTTTCTTTTTTTGATCAAATAGTCGCCAGGCCCTTGGTTTGCCGCTGGAGGAGCCAGGAAGGTATAAGCCAGCTAGCTACTTTGGAAAGGATCAATATGATCCTGATAATCCCTTGTACCGGTACGACTACTGGGGAGAGCCCAAGAACTCGGAAAAGAGCAAGCAAGAGAGGTTGACAGATGCTCATAACAAATCTATTGTAGGAAAAGGCACTGTTTGGTATGAAACCTCCTACGAAGAAGCCATCAAACAAAGGATGAAACGAGAAGCCCGTGCCAAAGAAATGAAGCTGAAAGGAGAACACGAAGATCCGGACAAGGATCAGAGACACGAGGATGATGATGACGACGATGACGACCTTGATTACATTTTAAGTAGTCTAAGCCAGGTTCCAGAAGATCAACCTCTTGTAAATGGAACCAAATCCCCAGGACTATCAGACGAGGGTATGTTTGAGAGCTGAAATTTGCTTGTATGGTTACAGAAGATGATCAAGAAAATATATAAATATATAGTTGCAATTTGGAAATGGTTATCCCAAGTCGACTTCTTCGGTGTCAGGAGTAGAATCCTTCCTGAACAGAAAATCCTTTTTTAACAGATAATGGGCCAACTGATCATCATTTGACACTAAACTCGATCTCAATATTGCTCTAAACTGTGTATCACAATCGAAAGCTTTCTATAAAGAGTAAATGTACATGGCAACTTTACTTATTTGAGCCGGTACGATAATTTATTTTCCTTCCCTTAATTGGATCTGCACAAATTACATAGCTGCCTCGTCACCCCGACGCCTGAAGTTCGTAGCAGACATGGTTGGTTTTCCCTTCAAGGAACTTTATGCTAGGATCCATCCTAAGTGAAAACCAAAATTGTACATCCGTTGGTAAGCAGACAGGTTGTCCTCCACGCTGGATCATGAAAATTCTACATTCCTGCCGGAAACAAGTTTCAACTCCTCAAACAGATTGTATGATGTGGTCCAAAGTTTTTCTCCAAGGTTGGCATTTAGTGAAAGTACGGATGAGTTCAAAATTCTGCCTTTTCCACCGAAGAAATATAATCCAGACGTTTCCTGAGCCGAATGAAAAACCAATCAGCTCATTACGATCAAGTTACTTGGTTCACTAGATATTATTTCCAGTTAAAACTTACAGGAGGAGCCAGAGCAGCATCAAGAATTGAGCTAACCCCATTATCAGGCGATTGCAGAAGGCCCAGAAGTTTCAGCACTGTAAATGCCATACCAGAAAGACAACGAGGGACCTCCCGCATGATATTGGTTTTCACCACTCCAGGATCTGCAGCACTGAGATGTGAAATAAAACACCAAAAACCGATCATGCAAGGACAAAACCATAGCCAAGGAAATATCATTTCCCGGATGAGAAATCCAACACAGTACCAATATCACAAGAATATAATATCAACCACTTCTTCCAGAGAAACAAAATAAGTTGGATGGAAGGAAGATCTGCATATAAACATCATAAGAATCCACTTCTTGGTGCATTCAGAAGATGTGAAGCCTGTAAGTAAGTGACTAACTGATTTTTATTATGTTATTCACACTATAAACTTGTTTGTTTCGATGACTTCATCTCATTTTCAAATGCATTCTTCTATATAATACAATAAGCAAACACATTAATTTAAAATTTACCAATGAATTTCGTATAGTTCATGGAATTTATTTACAGTAAAGGTAATGCCAGAAGATTGGTATGTTAGTTAACAAATTAATTCATAAAACACATACTTGACAGAGACATGACAAGATTCATCCATCAGGTGAACCTGCCGATGGAGCTGGTATGAGAACAGCAGCATGCACACTGCCAAAAGCAAAAGCATGATTATGAGAGATGATATAAAAGATAATGCTTAGCAAATTATTCACAAATGCTGCTTACATTTCGAATACTCATATATGCGAGCATAAGGATATTGTCTAGATGTCCAAAAGGACTTCCCAGAAACAGTATCCTTGTCAACCTGCATATTAAATACTAAAACCAGAGGAGCCGAACACATTATGTTTACTACAGAGAGTGGAAAGAATTATATGGGAAAGAAAAAAGGTGAAATGACCCAAACAAAAGCACTGATAGACAATACAATGTGCTGCACGTAAAATGAACAGAAAAGTTCTTACCACATCGATGGGTAAAGGATGTGACATTCACTATCCTCGAAGAAACAGGACTGCTTCTAAGAAGTGGTAATAGAAGTTGAGTCAAGAAGAACGAACCCATATAATTTGTACCCATCATCCTACAGAATAGGGTCACGTCAGCAAGAAATTGTTCATTCAACCAATAGGAATCAAGCATGAAAACTATAGTTATTTCATTTCTATGCAGTGAAATCTGTTTGACTAACTTCAGATTTTAAACATGCAATGTTGCACATAACAGAACTCGAAATAAGTGCCGGCGATAAAAAAAACTGGGTAAAAATGCTTTGCTGCACATGTGTTGAATAAGGCTTCTTTCGGATATAAGAAGAGACAATTACTGATCAAAGCCTTCTGCAGTAAGACGGCGAGATGTCGCCAGTATCCCAGCATTGTTTATCAAGAGTTGGATGGAGGAATGCATATCTGATTCCAAAAGCCACTTCTCTAGTGAGCCTTTGAACTTTAATATTGACTGGAAAGATGATACGTCAACCTCAAAGGCTTTCACGGAGGCATCTCGATTCTGTTGTTTTATCCTCTCGACAATCTGCCCCAGAAAATACAAGGAATGTCAAATGTGAAGCATGCATATAAAATATTTAATCAGGTAATCTATTGGCATACCTTGCATAATGAGTTAGATGATCGTCCAGCTGAAAGGATAACATTAAGTTCAGGTACCATTCATAAACCTCATAACGACCCCTTTTTCCTCTGCTTCAGAAAATACAAGAAAAAGAAGAACAAAAACTTCTACTACCGAGATTAAGGAGTAAAATCTACTGGTCAAAATCACCATGTCTTCTGAGATATTCATTTTCAGGACTTTGGAAGGAAGAGTCCAAACAGCCTCGGTGAAACTGAGGCCACTTATTGATCGGACAATTGATAACAAAGAAGAAGTACATGATTTGAGTTCATGTCTAAAACAACAAGATTAAGCATTAAAAAGGAAAACAGGAATTTAGAACCGTTCATAACTATCCTATTTGTTATCAGATTATCAATTTAACAGACATCTGTAAACGTTTGATCGTAATTGCATTGTTGCGCGAGTAGCCAAAATGATAAAATCAGTTTCATAATATAAGGGCATGAAAAGAAGAAACTTTAAGAATATAAAGGAAGTAAGGAAAGAAAAAGAACAGGAAAGGTTATGGTACCAAGGACAACGAAAAAGCCCTCCCTTGAAAGAGCGAAAGCTGCAGCAGCACCCAGACCAGATGTTGCCTGGTAGCCAACAGTCCACATGGAAAATAATAATACCAACAACAATTTATGCATGTTATCAAGTGGAGGCATGTTAAAGTTAATAAGGAAGACCAAATTCATTGAAGAACAACTTACGCCAGTAAGAACACAAATGGGTCTGGCAAGCCCGTTTCTTGAAGGAAAACAATTGGGATACGCACTACAAGTCGGACCACACATCCTTTGGTAAAACAACTGCAAATATGAGGCAACGACAGATACTGTCCATAGGACAGCCATTCTCCAAAATTCCATTGAGCACATGAAACGTAAAGCCTCTCCCATCTCTGTCATCTTCATTGATGTTTGCATAAAACAATAAGAGACTGTATCTCAGCGGAAATTCAGCAAACACATAAAAGTCATTATGACTACGGGAACATCAAATTACATGGACTGGATAAGTTAATGTCAGCCGATAGTTGAAAGCTAAAACCAGTCACCTTGGAATCCAAAATCAGAAGTTTCTCTCAAAATCTGAAGCTATTTCCTACTTTTATTCTGAATGTGTTCATTTGGTTAATCTTCTCAAGACTCGGCCATTTACTTTTAGCCGGCTAACTTCAGCAGCATCTTTAACAGGAGCTCCTTGTCTTTCAGAGATGGGTTTGGACCAGTTAAACAAACTTTTGACATATGACCCAGAAAACGTGAGGCCCATATGCTCCATTGTCCAATTAAACTACTGCCAAGTTTCTTATTGGCAGTAGGGGCAACGGTCCATCTGAACTGGTTAATCTAAAAGCAGTGGATGTAATCTCGTCTAATCAGTAATGAAATTCTCATTTTCAGTGGAAACAAAAAAAGTTGCCTGGCTTCTATATTCATCTCTGTTGTCGCTGTTGCAGATATTAACAGCTGAGGATGCATTTAATCATGCTTGGTTTAGCCAGATACCATTACCTACATCTAAAGAATTACTGTCTACCCTTCATCCTGAAAATGCAAAATCAGGTAGAAGTGGACCAGCTGAAGCAGCGTAGTTTCTCGGGAGAGAGTGATCTTTTTAAAGTCTTTATATTTTCTGCCAAAATGGTAGAGTTTGGACTGCATGAAGCAGCAAACTTATTTGAGAGAGTATTCTTTCAAATCTTTCTATGCTTCTTGGCATTTGGGTAGCTGGGAATCATCCCTGGAGGAATTTGTAGATTTATTGTAGTGATCTTTCAGCCTCCTTTTGAAATTTGTCTTTCTGTAATGTTCAGGATTGTATTACAAGCAAAAGAGATTCATCAAAACAATCCTGTTGGAGATGGTCTTTCTCTGTGATGATCTTATAACCTTCTTCAAGCGTAAGGTCGAAGGTCTCTTTTTTCGAATTGCTGTTTCACGTTTATCCTATAAAATCGTATTCTTTTGTTCGAAAGAGGGAACTGGTCGAGACAGGGGACGGGCTAGTAGATAATTGTTGGTCCAAAGATCAGAAAGCATTCAACTCACAAGTTACTTGATATCTTTATTGGTCTGGCCACCCATCTGACGTGTGTTTGGGAGTTTGTAATAGTTGGTGTCTTGATTAAGAATTTAGGGGAAGTGGCCATGACTTTGTCTCGTTGGCTTTTGTATGAATTAGAGGAAGTACAATGCTTTCTAGTTTTGCGCACTTTAAGGAGTTGTCCGAATTGACATAAGCTCTTGTTTATATGTTATCTTCTTACTCAACTTGGGGCCTTTACAAGTTGTTTCATTTTTGCTTGCAGATTCTTTGAAAGATCCTGATCTTCCTCTTTCCAACAATTGAATCATGCAAATTCAACCAAATTTAGAATTTTGTTAACTTGTTACTCCGAATATGTTAGCAATGGAGAGTTGGATAAAGCAGCATGGCAGCAAGGCTATCCTTTTAGTTTTGATGCTGCTTAGAAGGTTTGTTCTAACATAGCATAAGTTTAAATTGCCGTTTGATCTTTTCCCAGGCTCAAGTAACTTCTTCCCTTCGTCAGTTCTTTTAGCAGCTTAGATTTGTACATTTGCTTTATTTTTCTTTTTGTGTCTCCTTTTTCAGATATTTTATGTTAGCTGATCGTTGCAATGGTGCAGTAGCAGAGTGCAGTTAATGAGCTCAGTTCACCTGATCGTTGTATGGAATGCCTCCGGATTGTACGTGTGTAATGTTACCATTCTCTTATGTTACTGTTCTGGGTTTGAACCTGTTACCTTTCATATGGGTATGATGTGGGATTTCTCGGATAAGAGCAGCAAAACACTGGCAATCGAGAAATTTCTCACTTAGTATTTCAAGGCGGCAGAAGTTGCAGGCATACCTTCCGATTGTAGAACACAAGTCGAATTTCTGATAATGAAAAGAATAGTAACCTTTTTGCGACTGTCTACTCACTCCTAATTGAAAACCGAGAACTACAAATCGGAGGTGAGGGGATGGATGGTGATCTGTTATCTGGGAGTAAAAGTTATGGTCTTTCCGAGCACAAACATAACAAACGATATTTCAAGAAAGAAGATGGTGTTGATGAGCGTCCTATCGATCATCCATCCAAAAACAGAAAATCCACCAGGATTAGACTGCAAATATGTCACTGCAAGGAAAAAATACAAAAAAACCTTCAGTGAACTTCTCTCTTGCATCGGAAGTATAGTGTCACAGAATGCATGGTGTAGTACGAAAATCATGCAATGCCTTCACTTGATATTAGAAAATGAGAAAGCAGATGACAAGCAGTGGCATAATTATAGCTGAAACGTGGCAACTTTGTAAGCAGTTTCTTTTCAGGGATGTTCAAATACGGAAAAAAGACATTGTAACTTGTTAAAATCACTCGAAACATGATATGTTTCAGATGATTAGTTCTGAATGCGGGTAGAAGAAGGTTCTGCCAGTTTAGAGCAATGAGCAGGATGTAAGGATATTGAAGCCACCGAGTGATGATATATGGTTTGATCTAGTTGGATTCAACCCAAGGATATGCGAAATGCTCTTATTAAAAGCAAACTGGAATATTATCATGCAACTCATCGAGCATATAGGATGTTGTTGCCATTCAGAACTTATTCCCATCTCAAACGAGAGGTTGATGATTTTCCGTGCAAGGATCAGATGGCATACCAGATGCCTGCAACTTTGGCTAAAGGAGGGACATAAGATCAAAAGAGTTGTGCCTTTTTTCCATTCTAAGCTTCAGAAGGAAACTGGGAAAGAACCAGTCTAGAGGAGGGAGAAGGGAATCTGGGAAGACGGTTGATGCAACCAGAACGCAAGCACAAAAACGTTTCCTGGGAAATATTTTGCTTTTAGGAATGTTGAGCACAAAAGGTAAGGAAACTAATGTCTCTAGCCATGCTTCACTAAGAAAGATCCCAACTAAAAGCATTATTAAATTCCTGAAACACAGACCTTTCTATTGATTGATAGAGTTGACCGGACACGGCCAACGAATACCCTATTGGTTGTTGCACATTCCAGTATAAGCTGTTCATCATGCCTTGGAAAGATATTGGAAGGGAAGCTTAGCGGATTTGGTTCCTCAAACTAACAAAATTTATTTACCCCGCTATATGAAAGAATTTTCTTCAATACCCTATCATCTAATTTGCCTCGAACAGATATATATTTCCACAATCTAAATACTAATAAAGGGAGTTGATTCATACCGAAAGCTTGTCTCATGCCATACGATTGGCCAGACAGAGCCAATTGGACATTGGTTGGCACCGGAACGTAGTCAGCTGACTCCAAATCACTTTGAGAGTAGCTCGTGCACAATACGCCTACGCTATCAGGAACCTTCAAATCTCTACTACTGCTTGTCACAGCTGCATCTTTGAAGGTGCAAGTAACCAAAGCATGCCATTTGGCAGCAATCGATGCAACAGCTTGAGCTCTATGTGTAGTCTTTGCAGCTGCGTGCAGGCAAATTATTAATCCAGCAAGCTCAGCCAAGGAAGCAATCTGTCAAAGTCGAAAACAAGTTGGTTCATCAACCACTTGGGCATGAAATCCAATGGCACCATCAGACGATCCATGGGCATTGATAACTTATCACCAGCTCATTTTCACATGAGCTGATCTGGAAGCAAGATGATGGATATTAGTCTATACTTACTACGAAATCACCGCTGTTGATGATATTGATGATTCCTTTGTTGCCTGTGGTTTGAAACAGAGCTACAACCTGACCAGCTGTCACAACCAAGAGCTCAAAAATAAAGAAGATTCGGAACCTGTGACTTATCTTTGACAAGTAATGTGTTAGACGAACATGTTCTTCAATATATAACAATACGTCCATGTCCCTTTCCAGAAGCTTCCCATAATTTTCGAAGTGAACCACTTGCAAATTGCACAAAAGATTGAACAAAGCACAGCCTGATAGATAGATAACCGTGGAGTAAGTCCATGAGACGATCAGAGCAATCAATACAGCAATAGATTCCCACCAAGGATCATGATGCACATAGATAAGACGAAGGATCTCACGAACGATCTTCAGGAACAGACATGGTAATACCCATACTGTTAACAACCTGAAGAAACCCTGAACAAAAAGACATGCCATTGTTTCTTTTATATCCGAAACCAAATAACTAAACATTTTAAAGGGAAGGGGAAAAATATCGCATCTTTAATATACCAGCAGACAGTACAAAAGTTGAGAAAACCCAAACTTACATGAATCTTGTTTGCGTATTCTTGATGATATTCTGCGAGGTGACCATGACACCTATCAACAAAGAGAAAGTTCCTGACACCATACTTTCTCAAATTATGGGATATGCAAAGAAGAGAAATGGCAGCAATAAGAGATTGAAACACCAAAATCTGAGACTCAAAGCTGCTGATTTGGTACTTGCTAAAGTTGGCAGGAGCAGATAACTTGATCATAAACACAGGAAGAAGAATACCCACGAGAAGAAAAGAGATCCAAGAGAGTACAACACTTAAAATGGAGTTTTGACAAAAACCAAATAGCCTTAAAAAGGTTTCCAGACGGTGTAGAAGATTGGAAAGCTTATGGGTTTTGTCATCTTCATCCGCTCGAGTAAGTAAGAGAGGCACTTCGATCGCCGATGAGCTTCCATTCTCTGTTGGCATGGACATGGGCTCCGCCATAGAGAGCAGAGGGGCAAAACGAAGGTTCAAAGCGAAAGTAAAGAAGTGAGCTTTAGCGGAAGCAGGTCGGAAAGAGAGATTTCCACGACCAGATCTGTCCTAGAAAACAGAGCACAAGTGGGGCCGGTTGCCGAATAAATTTCATAAATTATCAAATTGTTTATTTACAATAAAAAAATTATCCATAGAATTTTCTAAAAGAATAGATGTAAACAAAATCTTAATTTACATAATTGTGTATTTTCCATTAATTTTCAACATATTAATTGTTGTTGGAAGGAACGTTTTCAGTAACCATCACCTCCGCTTGCTCTACAAGAATTCCCCCATCTTTCCTTCATGTTCACGTTGTTCTATGATCGCCATAACACTCGTGTTTCCAATCAAGAAGCTTCGAGTGATTTGTATCTAAATTGGATTTTCCTTTTTTTTTTTTTTTCTGTTAGATTGCATTCGAATCGTTTGGAAAAATGCTTACATGTATATGAAACAGGATTACTACAACACCAGCTTCCACAATCCAAGATTACAGTCATGACCAGTCATAGCACAACAATAACCTGGCGAAAAACCTGTGTGTGTAATTACTAGTCGCTGGAATTTGCGAGTTATGACGTGGAGATGGTGAATGGATCATAATTTGGAGGAATGACCAGAGACGGCTTTACCAACTAGCTCCCTTCTCAGGATCTTTCCTGCTGGAGACTTTGGGATTGCATTGATAAAAGCTACCCTTCGTATCCTCTTGTAAGGTGCCACCTGCATGCACATATGATTGAACAGCGTAAACAAAGAATTCTCCGTGATATGGAATCATATTTGCCAATTCAGTCTAATGGTTAAAACCCACATTAATAACAAATTTCTTTTCATCTATTGAATCGGCCAAGGACAGGTTAGTCTACAATTGAACGACTTCCATTGCTCGTATGGGTATTCAGAAGCTTGCCTG
>CANYBF010286378.1:0-15276 GCA_948192965.1 Dalechampia spathulata
TACTTTGCCACTACGGGTCATGTTACGAACTTGAGACGACATCTTGTTAGCATCCAACCCTTTATGCTGCTTAGAGGGCTTCGGTACTGGCTTGGCTACCTTGGTAGTCTCGGTCGACTTACCCTTATCAGAAGCCTGATCCTGTGATGATTCAGACTTAGTGGAACCCTGAGTAGTTGTTGATTCATCCTCAGAGCTGTCGTACCATATGTCGATGGCACCAATGTCAAATCCACCACCGGGGTGAAAGGTAATGGCGGGTAACTGAGCTTTCCCCTTATTGCTGAGAGGGGAAAAGGAGCTTAGGATCAGAGATTCTGGCAATCTTGATTGAATCCTGTATGTGCGGTTGGCCTTATGGTAGTTTGGTAGAGGGTTTATCTTGGTAGATGGTTTGGATTTCTCAGGGTCCTCGATCTCACTAGAGTCAATGAGATTTTGGATGACAAGTCTGAGGGAACGACAGTCATCAGTGTTATGGCCATGGTGCTGGTGATAGTGGCAGTAGGTTTTAATGTCTACTGTGGCTGGAGGTGGTGTTTTAAAGTTTGGTTCTAGGGGATTGATGAGTTTGGCTTTAAGGAGGTGACTGAAAACCTTTGAAAGTGGCATTCCAAGATCTGAGAATTTCTGGGATGGCGTATTGTTTCAGAGTATGGGGTTTGGTGTTTGCACGTCATGAATTTTTGGTATTCGTAGGGCGTTGGTGTAGTGAGGCTTTGGTGTTGGTGTGTAGGTTGCAGCTTTGGGTTTTGGGAAGGAGAGCTCCTTTCTCTTACCCTCAGTTTTCTCGATACGCTGTCCCACTGAGTATATGTCCTCAAAGGTATGGAACATCTGATACCTCAGCTTATCCTGGTAAAGTAGCAGTGACCCCATGATAAGCTTGTTGATCATGTCCGATTCGGATGGCTTCTGTCGGACCAGTGTAGCTTTGTCCATCCAGCAACTGAAGTAATCCATAAAAGACTCATTGGCTTTCTGCTTAACCATTTCCAGGTCTATTAGGTTACATCAAATTGGGCTTTGAACCCGTACTATTTACAGAAGGCAGTACAAAGAGGCTTCCACTCAGCCGTGGTTGCCTTGTTTAGACTGTGATACCAGGCTAGCGCTGGTCCCTCCAGTGAGATGAAGAAGAGCCAGATAATCTGATCATCTGACAAGTCAGTGGTACTCATCAACATGGTATAGGTCTTCAGATGGTTCTTCGGGTCCCCAACTCCATTGTACTTGGGAACATCAGGGAGCTTGAACTTAGCAGGCAGCCCCTTGATAGCACGGACAGAGAACTCATCAAAGTCCAGGTAAGTCCCCATGCCCTTGGTCTTCATGATGGTCTGCAACTGTTCAATCTTCTACTCTAAGACAGTGGTCTCAGTCTTCCGAACATCATGCATATGGAGCGAGACATCATCATTAGTCTCAATGTCATACAGGTTGACACTTTTCCCCTTTTCCTTGATCGGAGCTGGTGGGGTGATGAATTCAGCAGGGCTGAGAGCCTCCTGGATCTATTATTGTATGAGGGTCTTAAAGTCATCATTCAGAAGCTTAGCCACAGACTGGTCGATGAGCTTCTGAACCACAGCAAATGTAGCCTCATCCAGTGTTGAGGCAGCAGGGCCAGATGAGGAAGTGACATTCCTGGCGTTCTGAGAGTCTGACATGGTTCTGTACATGGTGGATAAAAGTTAGCATGAATGCATGAGTATGCATACGTGATTGCGTATGATGCTCGTGATACGACACGTAGGATGTATGCGTGACCTATGCTAGGGAATATATGATGTGATGGCTGCAATAAAGTAAGTTAGTATACGTATGCATGTATGGATGCAATGCATCATGTAGGATGTATGCATGTCCTATGCAAGAAACATCCAGCATTATGGCTGTAAGAGTGAAATTTGTTAGTAGATTGCATGAGTATGTGTGTATGGTGGTTGGGAGAAAACACGAAAAGGTTAGTGAACACGTATCATGCATCAGTACTCCCTTCCAACCTTATACCTCCACGAGAGTTGGTAAATTCAATTTCTCCTATCCTAGGTAGGGATACTAACCCGGAGTTACACTGGGAACTCGAGGTACGATTCTCTCAAATAGGCAAGTGAATGGTTTGATCGTTGCCAGATCATATGAGGGATTACAGCGAAAACCCAACAATATTTCGGCCTAACCATATTCCAACTCTTAGCAGAGCAATACGGACATGATCATATTGTTATGATAAGAGTACGCTCGTGGCATAAGCGTGAGGTTGGGCAACCATACGGAATCATGAAAGGATTCCGACTCTTAGCAAAGCAATATTTGGGAGAAAAATAGGTCGGGTCTATGCAAATCCACTCACATGATAAGGCAAAGGTCCACATAGCATGCAATAAAGGTCCTAGCTGGGAATGTTGCTAGGCTTACTACATGGGCTTTAGTCTAGTTTTGAGAATAGGCTAAGGTCTCGTGCCATGTTGTCCATAACCTATCCAACCAAATGGAATCATCGATATAGGACTATACCTCACATCTATCTATCAGGAATCATCGATGGTTATCAGTACAGTGCAGTGAGTGGTGAAGGCAAATGTGCTTTCCCAAGGAGTCGAATGGAGTCCAAGGTACTCCCCCACTCACAATCATCGATTTGACACGGGTGTTGTGATGCATACAATCAATCCAACTATGATGGGAAAATTGATATGGAAACTCTTAGATGCCACCACTCTTTCGCCGTGATGTCCCCAGTGGAGTCGCCACTGTGAGCGCCGGTTTCTGCCGAGGCCTAGAGTGAGGCTTGCGAAAGTCACCGACCGGGGACCACACTTGGAGCAAAAGTGCAGTCTTCCTAAGGGGTTCCCTTAGGGAATGATACAGACTCAAAAGAGTCACAAGGGAGTCACCACCGGATGGTTCCGGATTGGTCCAACTGACCCATAGAATGAGTGCTAGTTAAACCCTTCAGAGATTGGGTTTGGGTGGTGGAGATCTATTCTATGAGTTTCCAAAATCAATTTTACCATTTTAGTTTGGATTAATAGTCCTAACCAGGCAAGCATGCAAGTGTAATGGTAAGCACATAGCCGTCCTGTGAATTGGTGTTGCAAGGTTGCACGTAAAATGACATATAAAGCTATATGGCATTTAGATGGCATGGCATATGCATGTCATGTGATATAGCGATAAAAGTAACATGGCATATGCATGACATGTGAGTGTGCATGATACATCATATGCATGATATGGCAATCCTAATATGTAAACACATATTATGGTAAATAGTATATAGCGTTATGCGTTAACGTGTCTGATTTTATTTTAGCGTTGGGTGTATAGCGTGATGTATGCATAACATATGCATGGTGCATGGGATGAATGGCATATTGTATGCATGATATGTGAAATGATGGATGTCATGACATAGTAAATGACATACTCTATGGATGGCATGTGAATGATGTATGGCATATCATATGCATGATATATATGGTGATGTAATACATGGCATATGTATGAGATGTTATATGTATGGCATACCAAATGCGTGGCATGTGAGATGATGTGTGACATGGCATATGCATGGCATGTGTAGTAGAATGTGCTTGTGTCATGTGTCATGACATGTGAAATAATGTATCATGACATGTTATCATGTATGATATACCGTATGCATGGTATGTGAAATGTATGACATACCGTATGCATGGCGTATGAAATATGTATGGCATGGTATATGCAAATCATGGTATAATGAATGGCATATCATGTGCATGGTACATGAAGGATGTATGGCATGGCATATGTATGTCATGGCATAGTAGTGCATATGTGAATGTGTATTCAACATAGTATGTATATGGCATACGGTATGATATGTGTTATGGCATACGACGTGGCATAGTATATGACATGGCATGGCATATATGTATGCATGATAAGGCGTATTGGTTGATTGAGAGTATCAGATTGCGTATTGGCATATTAACATATTTGCATATTTATACGTATATGCATACAAAGTATAGTATGTTATGGCATACGGTATATGCATGGCATGCATAGTAGTGTGTGAATGTATCATGTGACATGACATGTGACATGAATGACATAAATATTTAGGCAAATATAAATCATCCACGAATAAAAATAATAAAAGGCAGGGAAAGGGATCGAGGAAATTAGGGGATACAGATGAGGTAGGGGGAATTATTACAGACCGAATAAATAATTCTACCCTATTACAAATATTCCTCGCATACAAAACTTCCCGGGTATTAAGTAATACCCCTTCTTCCACTCGAATTGCACGATCCAAAATGCATGATAGATTAATATGCAAAATAAAAAAATAAATTCATTAGTAGCAAATGAATTTTGGATTTAATTGACTAGTCCCATACCATTTAAAAGTACGAACCAAGAGTCAAAATCCAGCAATTATTAGGCAATAATTGAAATAATAAATAAGAGCCGGATCGTGAAAATTCATTTAAATAAGATAATTTTAATTAAAATTATTTTTATTTGATCATGGCAAATTTAATTGGGAGGACTATTATCACACATAATTTTTGAAGATAGCCCTACGACCAATTAAAACCAATCATATCAAAAATCGCGTTTATACGATCAAAAATTGTATTTTATCGTAAAAATTAATTTTACGGCCAAAATTAATTATATAAAAATTATTTATGACTTTTCCAGAATACCTAAGTCACTGTGAGACTTAAATATCACTGGATACGTTAAAATACAACATAAAATACAGTTTTCTGGAAAATTCATGAGGAATGTGCGCCGCGCATCACGTGATGTGCGCCACACATTGACTGTGTGTGGCACACATCCCATGATGTGTGGCTTACATCAGAGGCCAATCTATACGAAAATTAAATCTATTAGTACAGAAATAAACTACAGACAAAACCAAGCAACTTTAATGAAGATAGTACCTCATTTTGAGCACGAATCGGCCTCCGGTTCATCAAACCAAACAATTAATTAAGCAATTAATTGAAATAATTAATTTTATGGCTAAAATCAAGTAGATCTAGATGATTTATGATAGATCCAGAACCTCAAGTGCATGATCTAGCTACTGGAGTCACTGGAAAGTTCAAAATCAAAGCGGTTCGGGCGAAAATTGGGTTTTTCTGTGAAAATCGAAGCCTATGTGCGTAGCACATAGGCCAATGTGTGCCACACATTGACTGTGTGTGGCACACATGGGCATATGTGTGGTGCACATGGAAGAGAAAACAGAAGGAAAATCAAAAAAATTTCAGCAGAAACCCTAGATCCAACCCCGATCTAGGTAGATCGGACCTGAAAATGGGTTTTGCTTCGGGGATTTGCATCCAAATCAAGAAAAATAATTTTAAAGTTAAAATTATTTAAAATCCGGCTAGATTTAGGGCAGATCCAAGGTATCCAAGGCATGGGAAGGCCTTGAATGACCTTGGATTGGCCAAATCGGGCGAAAAACGGGAGAAAAATGGCCTTTTCTTGAAAATTTTAAGGTGATGTGCGTAGCACATGACCCCATGTGCACCACACATAGCTTGTGTGTGGTGCACATGAGGTGATGTGCACAGCACATCCCTCACAAAATAATGACAGAATGAAGAAAATTGAAGAAAACGGGAAATTTACCTTATTCCGACGGCTTTTCTTCCTTGATCTTGCTTGATTGCGTGTTTAGGGAGCCTAAACTAACCAGATTTTTCACTAAATCCAAGTGATTTAATTAATTAGGGGCCTAATTAATTATGGAGTAATTTTGGCAGAGGTTTGGCTGCTCTCAGAGCAAATTTCAGGGTCTCAAAAATGTTACCCGAGCTCTATATTTATAGAACAATTTTTGGGCGTGGCAATTTTGTAATTTCGGACCAGATTTGAATTGATGTGTGGTGAACATCATGTGATGTGCGCCACACATTGCTAATGTACTGTGCACATCATATGATGCGCACATCACATCACTTTTATCCCGACGTGTGGGGCCCACTGTGGTTGCTTTCGGGATACGTCCCGAAGCGTATAAGCGTTATTTGACATAAGGAACAACTTTGTAGAAGAAAGTTTTTCCAAATTCGATCCCGAGAAGGCTCCTGACCAAACATCTTTTTATGAAGTTACTATGCAATGTGCGGTGCGCATAGTGCGATGCGCTACGCACATTGCGATGCGCACCGCTCAATACAAGCTAAACCGGATGCGCACCATATGTCAACCAAAGTGTAATCGACATTCTAAGAAACTTTGCAGTTATAAGTTTTCTCACATTCAGACCCAAACAACGAGTTTTGGCTAATGGGTCCAATTCAGGGTTGGCGATCCAATTTCGGACCAAAATGGCATTTGATGTGCCAGAAGGTCATTTTTCGCATAGATATCAGTGGAAATGTATTCTATATGTCTAGGACACTCAAATGGGTGAATTCGGACGGTGGGCCTATCTGGGTACTATTCATGATGAATAGTACCCTTATAGGCCCCACATCACAAAAGGGCCCGGAAAGTGGTAAATAGCGTGCCAGGAGTTCCGCTTCAAGCGAGGTAGCAAATAGGATGTGTTCTGTGCATTCAGAACGCATTAAAGTGGATGATAATGGGGAAGTGGGCCCTACTAGAAATGTATTCGGTAAGTACAGAATACCCAAAATGGGCTAATTGAGGAAGGCGGGCCCCGCTCGTATACTATTAATAGTGAATAGTAACCTAGGTCCAAAATGCAATATTTTGCATTCTGTATATCCTACCACGCGTAGGCATGTGTGAAATGTATTCTGTAAGTATAGAATATACAGAATAAGAAACAGGGGCAGTGGGCCCCGCTATTGCTAGGTAGGCCCCACAGCATGGTAGGCTCGGAATATGGCATCTGCGATGCCAAGCTTTGCGCCTTGCGTAAGGCAACATGGAATTGTATTCTGTACGTACAGAATGCACAGAATAGATTGTTAGGGTCTGCGGTCCCTGCTTTTGCCTGGTAGGCCCTACCTATGCACTATTCATGGTGAATAGTATCCGGGGCCAAAAATGCAATATTTCGCATTTCATGTGATTTGCCTTATGTAGGCAATAAGGAAAGGTGTTCTGCATGCACAGAATATTCAGAATACATGACGGGTCCCGCCAGGCGCCATGGTGGGCCACACCAGTCCTGAGATGTTCTGCGCACCAGAACACACAGAGGAAGACACAGGGGTCTATGTGCATAATCTGGATCGATACTGGGGACTAAATCCTAGCCGAATCAATAAAGATCCAAAATTATACGATGGTAAAAAGTGAGGGTCAACACATAGATCAATTATCCATATGAAATCTCACTGGCAAGGTCTCCAATGAACTAGTATTGTATTACTCATCCACATATTCACTTTAGACATCTCATGTCATGATGAATGAGAATCATCCCTCAATGGAAGTGTAATATGTGCTGATCTCACCATACTAATAATGTTCATTCTTATTAATACTATGATCAGGGATATTTAGATATTGAACATTTGCATACAATAAGAATCTCATTCCATAAACTCTTTATGGATTCTTCTGCACTGTTCCAATATCATGGACTTTAATATATAGTTTAATACTATAAGTAAAACAAGTTCATTTAAAAACATTATACTATATAATGAATAATGCATTTATTAATGAAAACGTATAGTACAAATACACATGATGCTCTAGAGCATACACTAACATGTATGACTAAACACCACTCTTGATTTACATATGATGTTATTAAATGAAGTTTAATAATATGTTCATATGTTGTTAACATGTCAAGAACCCAAAAGGTCGCATACTAAAAGTAAGAGGAATGATAATCATGAATGGATGTTGAGAAAATTATGTTTTATGGTTATGAGATAACCTGGTTTATATATATTCATTTGAAAGAGCATGAAAAAGAGCTTCGATTTGATATAAAGATTATTGAAATTTGATGAGTAAAACTCAATATCCAAGTGATTTAAGATTACATGTACAATATACCTGTCATGTATGGATTTGGATGGAATTAAATTAATTAATAGTCAATATATGATTGTCACATGACCTATTCATGTATGATGAATTAAAAGGAATTGCACATGATTATCATGTTCTTCTGGAGGGATTTTAAGCCATGCGCATATCGCATGCTTGAAGCATATGACATGCATATGCATATGATTTAAGTAACCTAAAATGTAATTAGGTTTTCATAAGTTATCTAACACAACTTTTAGGGTGATAAAACAAGAAATTTTGGTTGCCTCATTCCTCCATTGTTTCAAAATAATTCAAAGCTCAAGAACAAAGAGTCAATTTGGCTTTTAATAGAGGATGAAGAAGAAGAACTGAATTTATTTCTTATTCTTCATCCATTCCTTTTCTGTTTTATTTTACTAGTCTCTAAACACAATAAGTAATATTGATTACTAATCATTCTTGTTACTTGTGTGGACAGTTTAGAGATCCTCTAAGTTAGGGACTGAAAAGTTTGCTATAACTTTTCTGACGGACAAGAAAGAAGGAGATTTGCATAAAAGTAAGTTTCTAATCTCTTCTTTGGTCATCTTCTTTATTGTTGATGTATTTTATGTATTGTATTGCTAGACCTGATGAAGTCACATGCTTTAAAAATTTTAAATTATATCTTCCGCTACTAAACATGTCTTCATAAACAAAAAACCCAATCCTCTTAGCTTTTTAATAACATTATTTATAGCTTGAGCAAACACAATATTACCAATAGTAGCTTGTTTTAGTTCTGAGACAACAGTGCTCATTAGTAGTTTGGAAACAAGAATAATGAAATGATCAAGAGGTAATCAAATTTTCAAAGCACTTAGCAGGGGCTCTGGTCACTTCTTCAAAGAGACCAGAATCTCAATCAATTGTTCATATTCATTAGCTAACCACATTTGACTTTATAAAATCTATTCTACCTTTTGAGAAGGCTTCATTGTATCAACATTAGAAGACTATTTCTCCTCCTGTTGCTTTCTAACTTTCCTAATAAACTAAACATTTAGCACATCCCCTTTCAAAAGATTGTTAAATGTTTCTCCATCTAGCTTGAGCTTAAAATGCCATAATAACATAGTCAAAAACATACCATATGGGAATTCTTTTATCTCTATCATATTACTCATCTAAGACATATTCAAGTGGTAAAGATTCAAAGGTTTCTAATTAAAAATATGCCATATCATACAAATTTCCAAGTCATTAAGCAAAACTAACTGATCTAGGCAAGAAAACCTATGACAGAATTTTATGCAAAGTATATAATACTTATCTTTCCAAACTGATGCATTTATCTAATCTCTAATCATGATATCTTTGTTAGCTAAAATCTGTTTCATTTCTTTTAACTCATCATAGGCATCAATTTATTTAAGATCCTTTCTCATACTAACTTTAATTCCTTCATTTGTTATTTTAAAGGCTTAACCAATATCTTCAGTAGTAAGCATCAAATTCATTATTTGAATCTAAAACCTATAAAATTCATTATTTGAATCTAAAACCTATAAAATTCATTCTCAATAATCATAATTAATGAACCATAAAATTGTCTCACTAAATTTTCATCTATTGGTTCACTAAAACATAGAAATGACTACCACCCTTGAGCTTTAATTAGATTTTCAATGTACCAAAATCTATCTGCTTGGTGATGGTGTAAGTTTGGTTGGTGTAAGTTTGGTGGTTTTCTTCTATGCTATTATAATTTGAGAAACAGAAGGCTTGATTTTGGGATTTTGGGTTACATGAAAGAAGGAGAGAAAAATTTGAGTGAGATAAAGTATTCAATTGTATTTTCTTTTATAGAAAAAGCAAGAAATAAGCCTAAAGGATGGAAAGAGAAAATCTTCCAAAAATGATAATTAATTTCCTCAATAAACATAAAAGGAAATAAAAAGAGCATTAGTCCAAGATATTTCAAACTTATAAATTTTAGAACTTAAAAGAAAATCCTGCAGATAAATTCCATATTTTTAGCAAAAATAGATGTATTTTGAAATCAATTGTTTCCAATAATATATATATATATATATACATATAGAATTGAAAATTAGAATGTTAAAAGACATATATAGCATGTTAACATTATACATAATTTATAAAAAAAATGTATATATGATTAAAAATATGGAATATAATGCTTTAGACATGTTATACCTTCAAATCATGAATTAAAAATGCATATATCAAGTTATTTTCTTAATAACACAAATTGATCATCACTTAGCGATTTCATTAAGATATCAGTAAGTTATCTTTTGGTAATCATAAAAATTACTTTAATGTCTCCTTTTTGAATATGATCTCTAATAAAGTGATGTCAAATCTGAATATGCTTTATCCTTAAGTGTTGTACAATATTTTTTGATAGGTTGATTGCACTTTTGTTATCACAATAAATTAGAATATTCACATATTTCTATTCATAGTCTTTTAATTGTTACTTCATCTACAGAACTTATGCCACATAACTTTCAGTTGACATATACTTGGCTTCAACTATTGATAATACCACAAATGTTTGATTTTTGTTGAATCATGATATGAGATAATGACTAATGAATTATCATGTTTTGAAAGTACCTTTTAAATAAACTTTTCTTCTCTTAAAATTTGCATCCACTATAGCTAACTAGATTAAGTCTTGAGTACCATTAAAATACTAAGGGATCCTTTTAACAATAATTAAATGTGACTTCTTAGGGTTAGCTTGAAATCTTGCACACAAATACACACTAAAGTGAATATCAAGTTTACTTACAATCAAAAAAAGAAGTGATCTAATCATACCTCAATACATCTTGATATCCATAGTTTTATCGTTCTCATCTTTTTTAATTTTCACTTAGACTCATAGGAGTTCTATAAGCTTTAGCATTATTCATTTTGAATTTCTTTAAAAGTTCCTTTATGTACTTAGCTTGATTGATAAAAATTTCTTCCTTACTTTATTTGACTTACAACCCAAGGAAAATTATGAGTTCTCTCATCATACTCATTTCAAATTTTGTTTGCATCAAACTTGTAAAATCCTTACACATAAGTTCATTAATCGATCAAAAAATAATATATGCTTATGATGTTTAGTAAATAAAGTTGTATCAAATTTACCTTTAATAAAATCATTTTTCAATAAAAATATGCTAAGTCTATCATGCCAAGCTCTAGGAGCTTACTTAAGGCCATACAATACTTTTATTAGTTTAAAAATATGATTTGATTTTTCAAAATCTTCAAAACCATGAGGTTGTTTTATGTAAACTTCTTCATTTTTAAAATCATTCAAAAAATGTACTTTTCACCATTGGAGCAAAAGTTTCATTAAAATTGATACATTTTTCTTGGTTGTAACCTTGAGCAATTAAGCTACTTTATTTTGAAGTACATTACCTTTCTCATCAAGTTTGTTTTGAAACACCCATCTTGTTCCAATGATTATATGACCCTTTAGTTTGTGAAAAAAGTGTTCATACTTAGTTTCTTTTGAATTGGTTTAACTCTTATCATATTGCATTGATCCAACTTTCATCATTATGCACTTTAATCACATCCATTAGTTTAATTTGGGATATGAAAGCCATATTTTCAACAAAATTTCTTATTTAAGATCTTATCATCATCTTCTTGGATGGACTAGTCAGTTTGTCTTCCTTTGCATGGTTCTTATGATATTTTAACTCCTTAAGAACATTGTGTTCTTTGATAATTTATTCTATACTTTGTTATTCATCAAGAATATTAGCTGACTAATTTTTTTCATCTACCAAATTAGTAGGCTACTTTTTCCTACATGCTAATATTATTTCATGCATATTCGTCATCAATAGAATCTCTGTCACACCTATACCTAGCATAACATGCTCTTGTAGAATAAATAATAACCTCTTATGACAGGAAATCATTAATTACACTACAAGAGATGCATAAAAATTTTGATAATATGACATTTATTTTTATCATTGTTACGTGTGTACTTGAGTATCTTGGCAATCTATATACATGGGTCATATCATTTATATATCACATCATATTATCATTCATACGTACATACATCATCATACATTATCATTATATTCAAATCGAGGAGTCATAGTATTAACACATTCATACACGTCAAAATATAATAAATAAATATTACTGCCAGTATGAGTATCGAGCTGCTATAGAAGTAAGATTTTACAAAATCCTATTCGTTGCTGACTAGTGATCACTTAACTTTGTCCCTTATCTAATGGACCAGTACCTATATTCATCAAATGATAAACATTGAGTATATAACTCAGTGGTGCTATAAAATATGAAAAAGGGACTATTTAAGTCAATAAGAGTAAATAATAACAACTTATGAAAAATCATCCATGTATATATATATATATATAGTGTATAGAGGTCATATCGTACCATTAAAATTCATGTCTTATCGTTAGGAAGTATTTAAAACTAGTAGCGTATAAGTAAATACCATAAAAGATTTCCCATAACATTTCCTGTATCAGATGTAGTATAGAAGCATCATGAGGTACATATATGTAGAATTTCCCTATATCATGATTGCATGTTAATGATGAAATGACTTTGAGAATGCAATCATGCTTCACTCTCCCTCTGATATTATTAATAGGTATAAATAATTATGCACAATTCATACTAGGTCTCATATTGTACCGATATCAATCCTCTTAGGAACTCTATTCCTTTAGGAACCAAACATTATCATACGATTTTTTAAGCCCAGCTTATAGACCATCATTATATAGTATGACTCAAAAAGTTTTGCTTCTGGCCTAATAGTATATCATAAATGATCCAGTACATGAAATATGACATATAGCCCAGCCTTTGACCATTAGTATTATTATCGTATCATTTCCACCTTATATTATCACCATGATATGCCATAAGTATGCTTGATGCATTATATGATTGTATATAATGTATGTCATATAATGTCATTCTTCATCCATACACTTTCCATGTGTATCATAAGTAATTCAATGTAAAAATGTCATTTAAACCCATGAGATAGGTCAAGAGAGGTAAAGCACAAACCTGTCACCAAGTTACCCTTATCGAGTAATGGAGTGGAAGTATTTTCCTCATTGTTTGGACCTGTAACATTTCCATTACATTTCTATTTAGTATGACCATTCATATTTCCAATTATTTATCATTCAAATATATTCATATTTAAGCGTACATATAACATCGTTCAACTTTCATCCATAATGAATATTGAAGCATCATTCCATTTTATAGCATTCCTTATCTTAAATTCAAGGTATAGTTACATACATAATTCATATATATATGTGTTGACATACAAATAACATATTTGGTATGTATTCATATGGTTTAGCTTGATTTATGCAAGTACGTAACATTAATCCAAAATCATGTCTTAAGTGTTTATTCTTAAGTATAACATTGAGTTCTAACACTTAAGTAATGATTGTATTAAGTTTAGTTACCTTAATGTTCATTATCTAAGTGATTGAATAATTTAAACATAAGTACTATTCATTTCATCAATTGGTACTATTCATATGGTAAATTACTATTTATATGGTCATTTTCATTTTGAATGTACCTAGAGTTTATATGCTATTTTGATATGAAATGGAATGTGTTAATATCTTATCAATACATTATGGTATGCACCTCTTTAATGTTTCTTAATAGGTGTATAAGATCATGCATTTAAGAATTTAAAACAATTTTATATGATAGATCACTTAGGTACTTAATTATGTATGCATTTTAAGTTGGAGCATATTCTGCCTTCTAGGAATAGTTCTCATTGTGCAAGCCTTTTGACTAAGTAAATCATCTCCAAATTGAGTGATTCTTGAACCATTAGAAACTAAACTCAAAGAGATTTCTAATGATATATTTTACACAAATTTTAGACTCCATGAAAGGCATCAAAATGAAAAAGGCCAAATGCCTTAGTAGTCTGCCTAATGTTATCCATATTTTATGCATACTTGAAGCATAAAAATGGCATGAATTATTTAACTATGCAAATGGATTTAGAATTTTACTAGATTGGTACCATTGGATTCAATGAGCTTTCCAAAGGTATATTATAGGTCCCATAACTCAAATGATAAAAGGATCAAAAAGCAATTACAGTAAACCTCTAACTTTTACTATATGCAATTTAGTTTCGGTAACTTTTGTACATGTCACTTGCACACCTTACTTACCATAATTAATGACCTCAAAATCTTGTCAAATTACACATACACATACTTTAACATGTTATTTACATTATCAAATCAAATTTTCTAATGTTCATGCATTCAAATACCTCATTAGACTGCCTTAATCACAAACACATGCATGATGTCTCTTAGGTAACAAAATTTGCATAACTTTTGTAATTGCATTCATATTGCCTTCAAACTTTGTTTTCTTCATTCTGACATTATAATTCATCATTTCCATACATCATTAGATGATTTAAGTGCATAAAATGAACTATGGTAGCCAATTTACCAAAGTTCAAAATTTAGGCAGCAAGCATTTTACCTTTCTTTTGAACTTCTATTTCACTTTTCATGCATAATTCTTCATCTTCTTCATAAGTAATTACATCAAAGACTTTACATGCATTATTTACAACATTATAAGGGTCATACATACATAGGTTATCTAGGGTTTTGATATTCATACATTCCATACATAAAACTTATCAAAATTATATCAAACATACTAAATCAAGTGTATTTTTCAATATTCCATCATCAATTCCAACAAATCCATACATAATTTTCTTATACCTCACGAACCGAAACACCTATCGTTCATTATAACTTCATTTTTACTTCCTAATATACATTCTAACCTCTACTTTTATATAGAATATCATGTTTAACATATCTAATCATCTCATTTCACCTATAAATTTCATTCTAAGGCATCATTAAGACCACCTTTCATAAGCATTCAAAATGCACCTCTTAAGGCAAGAATACTCCATTTTCATCACTTTAACTATTCTTTTATCTCTTTTCACTTTGAATTCTATATCTTATGAAGTTCCAATTATTTATATCATACTCATAAGCATATATAGGATATCAATGCATATACTAATCATATCTCAATCATACTTTTCATGCACCATTCATTCTCATGCATAAAATGCAAACTTGTAAAGCTGCTAATAATGCAGATGTGACAATCTCTACTAGGTAAATTTTGATTAACCTCATATAAATAACATGTATATATTCTTTAGCA
>CANYBF010286527.1:0-17532 GCA_948192965.1 Dalechampia spathulata
TCAATTATGACATCATAAATAAAATTTTTATTCAAAATTTTCAAAATTTGCATATATCTAATTTAAGTTAATACAAGTGCTATGGTCAAAGCCATTTTATCAAATTCAATGTGGATAGCCTGAAATCATCATTTTAGTGCCATTTCACATCAGTTTTAGGGGTTTCGGCAAAATTTTCACTTTGCTCTTTTGAGCTACAAACTCAATTCTTATCATATATCAATCAACATAATCATAATTTCATATCATTTCCACATCATTAACATATATAAACATGATATATTATCAATTATGAATGCATAGTGAATCATATAGTTCAGGATGTGACATCATAACTCTATACAAGTTAACCTTTTTGATAGATCATGATATCATAATACATAATCTACATCCATTAGTAGCTAATCTTAATAGATTAACCATCATTCATCATCATAATATAATAACATCATATATGAAGAAGATAATCATCATATAAATTCTCAATAGTCATGATACTTTAACTACTAACCTTATTAGATAGGTTATGATATCATATAATGTAAATTATACTCTCTTGCAATCAATTTAATTTAAAATTAATCATTTATGTTCATAGTGTAGTAAAAATATCATATATAACATGTTACTACATGTTACAATCAAAGTAAGTTAACAACTTACCCGCTGATCCACTAATAAGGAATCAGCTAATAAAATAACATAAACATGTTTTTGTGATTTCATTTTATCCATATTGAATAATGCTACCTTGTCCCTTTAGTGATGACTATGGCAACATTATCATTCAATAATTTAATAATAAAATCTATAACACTATTAAAGCATTTGACCATTTTAAGATATCATACTTTTATTTCAACGAAATGAATCATGTAATATGTAGCAATCATATGTATATTCTTGTATTTCATTCATAGTAAGTTTGTATAGGTCAATTAAGGTCATTTACACTCTTTTCATGTCTTCAGATATCATATATCATGTTCAATGTAACGTATAATCTATAAACTTCAACAAGTGATCCATTAATCGTTCCCATTATGCATATAACTTAACACCTTTAAGCCTTAACATCTATTTGTAAGACATAGCCATGTTTCCACTTTAATACATATTGAACATGTAAGCATGAATTCATCTCATGGTATTCCACATTTAACTTTTAATGATTAGATTAATATTTCGATCATTTATAGTGTAATAGTCAATATTGCTTACATGAACATATATAAATACCATTAATCTCCTTTTAATAATAATATAAAATTTTTAATCTTATACATGTCTTAACTCACTCATACGTTCATGTTCAAGTGCTCTTATTAGTCATAATAACATGTAAAACATACATATATAACATCATTCAACTTTCATCTATAACAAAGCTTATCTTACATTAAAGGCTTAGATACATACATGAATCAATGACCATACAAATAACATATTTAGTATGCCATTTGGTTGAATATTATGTATAACATTGAGTTATCATATTTAAGTACCATTGTATTAAGTTTAGATGCCTTAATGTTCATTATCTAAGTGAACAAATCATTTAACCATGGGTACTGTTCATTTGGTCAATTGGTACTATGCTTATTTTAAAATAATATTCTTATCAATACACTATGGTATGTATCTCTTTAATATCTCTTAATAGATGTGTAAGATCATGCATTTGAGAATTTTAAGCAAGTTTTTATGATAGATCACTTAACGACTTAAGTTAGTATTCATATTAGTTAAAACATATTCTGCCTTCTAAGACCTTTGCTCATTATACAAGACTTTTTCCTAAATAAATGACCTTTAAATTGAGTAATTTTTAAATCATTGGAAACTAGACTTAAAGAGCTTTCCAACGATATATTATACGCCCCAAAAATCATCCGATAATGACTCTAAAAGTCATTTGCAAGATTGTATATCAAAGCTAAAACTAGTTGCTGTCACGATCGTGACTTTCAAAGTCACGATTATGACTTTGAGCAGAAATCTTGCAAAACCTTCTGTCACGATCATGACTTCAAGTCACGATCATGATTGAGAGCTCATGTTACATCAGCAAATCATTCTAAAATACCTCTAAATGATTCCCCAAGCTTCCTAAGTCATTTCCATACCCAAAACATCTTCGCATCACTTCTAAAACTTACTTAAAACATTAATTAACATAATTTAAAGTTCAATCATATATCAAATACAATCCATCATAGATTTTACTTCATTTAAATTTATTCAAGCATGAAAAACTTTACAATGATTCTAACACTCAGAGACATGCAAGAATTCATTCTTCCATGAATCTTTAAGTATGACAAACCCTTTAAACATTTTAAAACATCATTTACAACCTCAAACATCATCTAAAATGACCCATGAAAAAGATCTAAGTTAGGATTCAACTTAATTATTTTTACCCAACATTTCATTTGATTATACATAACACCAAATTCATCACTTACACTTCCTTATTATTTCATCTTTCAATCCAATTCTTTCTTTTTACATAATCAATACACCTTACAACAAGTTAATTCTTCCTTTAAGATGTCAAAAAACTTAAGGAAGAAAAAGAAGAAGAAGAAGAAGAAGAAGAAGACATAAAAGCACAAAGAAAATTAATCCACTTATGAATTCACCTGGAGATATGGTTTCTCTTAAGTTGGATGGAAAGAGAGTGCAGAAGAAGAAGAAGAAGAAGAAGAAGAAAGAGAAGAAGGAGCCGTATGTTCTAGAAAGGACAAATAAGAGGAAACATAATTTGCTTTCTCCTTTAATCATATCAAACTTACCTTTGACCTTAGGAAAATAGTAGAAGCCAATCATAACATGATACTTGGTTATTTCATACTTCCTTCCTTTAATTAATTTCCTTCCTCTATTTTATATTCATTTAATGTAATATAACCATTCATCACATTCAATCACCCACCATCAACATGCAATTAACATAAACATATTTTCTTGTTTAATTATCCCATCATTTAAGATTTCTATATAATATAATAATATTTCACTAACATTATTAATTACTTTATACATAACCCATATCATGTATTTGGTATAGTATATATGTATATTTATACATATACATACATATAATATACATACACATACTATACATACCCAATAAACATTTAAATCACCATTCTATTTTATTTATTAAGACTTTAAGCTGAAGATATTAAATAATATCTTCAAAAATCACCCATTTCATAATGAACTCATAATTAATATCCAAGTAAAACCTTAACTTCCCATTGCTTCTAACTTTATTTTAATTTAAATTTACTCACTTGAAATCATACTTATCATATAATCTTACTAAATACACTTCATATGACATTTAAAGCTTATTTTCATGACTTTAACTATCTTTTCACCAACTATTCTTTCTTATATGAACTTACTTCATCTTTATATCACTTTGTACTACATTTCTCATAGTAGTGTGAATGAGGATGTTATAAACTCTATCTTGTAACTCTTTTGAGTCTATTCATTCCTTGAGGTAGTCCCTTGAGAAGACTACACTTTTGTTCCAAATGAACCCCAGTACCATCTATTGCAAGCCTTACTTTAGGTCATGGCAAAAGCCCTGCCCATATATGTCTTGTTGCTCTTATAGAGAATGGAGAAAATGAGAAAGAAGAGAAAGAAGTCTTGAATGTTAAACTTCTACAAAAAAATGAGATCATAATAATGAGGTAGCATCTAATCACTTAAACTCTTATGATAATGATGTTTATATTGATGATGAATTATCTTGTGATGAGTTATTGGACATTATTAGAGTCATGTATTAAAAAACTCATGTTTTATAAAAAGGAAAAATAAGACTTTAAAAAATGAAAATGATTATTTGAAGAATAAAAATGAGATTTTAAATAATGAAAATAATTATTTAGTTTCTTCTATAAATATTTTAGAAAATAATTTGAAGGATTTGCAAAATAAAAGTAAAATTTCAAATAAACATGATGCATATTTTTTCAAAAGGAAAAGGAATTGTTAATACTATGTTAAATATGCAAAAGCCATTGCATAATAACATGGTTTAAGTTTTGATCATGTATCAACTTCATCACTTATATCTACCAAATCTATATTTATTAAGGCCAACAGATCTAGACCACCTAGTCTCATTGTATGAGAAGCTTTAAAGTTATAACCTCATATACACAAGGGACATAAGATGAATGGTAAGATAAATAAGCCTATAACCAATCATGCATTCATCTACAAGAGTTATAGAAGACCTCAAATATTTAGAGGTTCAAATCTATTTATTCCAAATGAAACTCTCATTTAAGCCAAATGCTTTTAAAGCTAATTTGCATTATCATATGCAAAAATGTCATGTTCATGATTCTAGAAAGCATGAAATAAACATATCTATATATAAAAAATCATTTCATGGAGCATGTTTTTGTTATGGAAAATTTGAACATATTATGAATGATTGTTGGGTAAAACATGCTAATAAAAAATTCATGAAAAGAAATTTGTATTTAAATGACATGAGGAACATGTTTTCAAAACATTTATAAGGATATTATCATTATTATGGCAAGTTTGGTCACTAAAACTATAATTATTTTCTAAAGTTAAGTCATTTGGTATATGTTCTAAATGACTTATATGAAGCTAACCCTCATGGATCAAAATATTTTTAGTTATTGAAAGTGAATTAAAGTTGTTTTATAGGTATGCTTGAAGGCTATAAGGAGTTATGAGGTATGGATATTCAAGGCACAAGATCAAAGGAAGCCTCTTTGCATTGGTAGAATGAAGAATGAAGGAATGAGGCTATTCAACTTCTTCAAGAGAGTTTTTGGAGTTCAATGTTATTATGTTATGTTTGTTAATTATCATGTGTTGACATCATGTGTGTTGATTTTATTTATGCTTGTTCAAGTTTATTTAAATTGGTTGTTAATTTTTTTGATATGTTTGGTATTGATTATATCTTGAACTTGATTTTTGTTTTGTTCAAATTATTTGAAATTGAAATTTGAGAATTTTTTTCAAAAACACCTTCATGTGTGCATTAGTGTGCATGAAGATATACATATTTGAAATTTTAAATTGGTATTATACATTTCACACACTTTAATGAATTTATTTTAACATATTTTCTTTTTGATGTATCCAAAGAAGGAGAAGTATAGTTAAAATGGCTTTTTGATGTATTTTAAAAATGTGTTATTGATTTTTTCATTTTGAAAATATGATTTTAATGATGATAAAATATCTTTTTAATGAAAAGATATGTATTTGTTGGTGTTGTTGACTATGTTTAATCAAAATAGGCTCATTTATTCCTCCTCTTATATTATGGGTAACACATGGTTGAGGGGGAATATGAATTGCAGGGTTGCAATTTGTTAAAAGGAGCTAATTTTGATTAAAAAACCATTTGACATTTATCAACATCAAAAAGAGGAAGGTTGTTAAACCTTGGGGTGCTTAATCTTTGTTTTAATGTTAACAAATCTTATTTATATTGTTAATTAATTATTGTAATTATTATTTTTTGGAAATTAAGTTGTTTCTAGGTTGGTATAGTCATACCAATTTTGGCACATGCATATTATGACTTTGAATGTTAATTGGAGTTTCAATTTTAGGTAGAGACAATGGTATGATTGCCACTAGGGGTATGGGTATATGACATGGTTTAGCCAATGGTACAGGCATATCACTATAGTGTCTGGTTGTACATGATCAAAAATAGCTTTTTTTGTATTCTTTTAAACCATTATAATGGTTCTTTTTTGGATTAAAAACACTTCTTTCAATGCTCATTTGAACTAGAAAAACTTTATATTTATATGGATTAACCTTATTAAAGGTAAGATTTCAATCATTGATCATTAATTTCCTTCATAAGCTTATTTTCCTATGATTTATGTATTTTCTTGAATCCTTGAGTTATAAATCCCTTGAAAAGGATTTTTGGATTTTCAATCCTTGTTTTTCTCTTAGATTATGTTTTGAGAGATAAAAAAGGGATTGAGATTTAGTGAATGTTATGTATGAGCCTTAAGAAAGCATTTTATAAGGATTTTAGTATGAGCCTTGTAAAAATACCAGGGTTTGATTCGTAGTTGAAGAATCTTGTTATTGTAATCATTAAATTAATTGGTGAAAACTCAAATGAGTTGCTTGAGGAAATTGATGCAGATATTTGTTGGCTGAATCACCATAAATTCTTATGTTCCACTATTGACTTTTCCTAAAATTCTTGATAATTTATTATTGCCATTTTACTAAGAGATTTAAAAAATATTACCTAAATTTTTATAAATGTATATGAATATTGAACAACCTTAAAAAGAAAAATAATATTATAACTTAATAAAATATTTTGAAACAAACTCCTTTCTAAGTACACAATTTCTTGATAAATAGAATTTATCAAAAAATTGTATTTATTAAGAAATTGGAGTTAACTAGTTAGAAATAGATAAGGCATGAAAACATATTATTTATAATTTGATTGAGATTCATTGTTGAAATTATTCAAGTAAACTATTATATATTAATTAATTATAAATGTGTATTTTAATGGAGATTAAAGAAATAAAATTAATAGTAACATGAATAATAATTAAGATGTATATGTTATAATTGAAAATTAATATAAATGTAAGGATAAAATTGAAAAGATTATTAATATTATCTTAATTCATAAAATTATAATTAATATAAAAAAAGAAAGAAAATCATTATCATTTTTGAAAGAAATGAATTTTTGTAAGTAACATATAGTATGAAATAATAAAAATAAGGTATAATATATTTGTGACCTTCAAATTTGACAAAAATTTTTATTTTATCCATTATACTTTGACTTATTTTATTTTAGCATATTAACTTGTTTATTCATATAGTCTTGAATACTTATTACTACTAATTTATTTTCATTTATGGTGTGTGTAATATGCACGTCATATTTAATCCTTTTTAACCTTTAAATTTATTATTTTTCATAAAAATCAAAGATATATGATAAGTAAAATTGAGGTGTGTAAATACTAAAGACTAAAATTGATAGGAGAATTTGAAAAATTATGATAAGTTTAGAAACTTAAAGTAAACAAATAAACAAGTTGAAGTGTTACAATGAAAAAGTTGAAGTAGAAGGAACAAAATAAAAAAAATATGTTAACTGCAAGGGTGATAGATGTATTATATCTAAAAATAATTAATTATGACATGATGGAAAATAGAATTTCAAATTTCATCTCAAATACAGAAATTAATTCTCTTTTAATTAAAGGTACATAAAAGAAAATGAAAAATTAATAAAATAATAGAAAAACCCCAAAAAGAATACTCTCCAAATGCTCTTGTTAAATCAAACCAACATTAATAATTCCTTTGAATTAAATAAAGTATATGGAAATTTAAATGCATGGTCTTCAAAATTTAATAAAATTTCAAATTTTCATTTTTAGTTAAAAATGTTAAATTCATGTATTTTAATGGTATTATTATAGTAAAATAAAATGTAAATATTTGCTTATAAAAAAAATAAATTTAGAATTCATATTTATGAGAAATTTTGACAAATCAAATATAATTAGAAAAAATAACCCCATCTCCTATTGGACATAACAAAATCTTAAGTACAATATTATATACTAAAGTAAGAGCCAATAACAGAATGATACATACAAATGACAACTGTTAAAGAGTAAATAATAGAAAATAATTAATAAGAAATGAATAAGGTCACACCAATCCCCCTTTCTTAAGATAAAGCTAGATGGAGAGAAACAAAACCTATTTTGGATGTATAGTGATGGAATAAAGGAACATTAAGAAAGAGACCTATAGTTGTAGGCGAGTTGGGATATATGAAGTGGTAATGAAACCATACTAAAACTACTGAAAATCAATATGAAAATTAATATCAAGATGTTTCATACTTTCGTTAAAGACTAGAGTATCAGAACTAAGAACAATATATTGATTATCACATTTGAAGGATAAAAAGATGGAGAGGAATATGGAAATCCTTATGTAAGTAAGAAATCCATTGAACTTGCACATCATGGTGGCCATGGTACGATACTCAACTTTAGTAGAAGAATGATTGATAGTTAGTTATTTCTTAGACTTCCAAGACATGAGAGAAGTTGAGAAAAATACAATAACTAGGAAGAGAACATCAAGTAGTTAAGTAAAATGCATGATCAACACCATAAAAACATAAAGCTACAAGTTAGAAGAAGAATCAAAGAAAAGACCTTTGGTAGGGGTCCTTTTAAGATGTCATAACATGTCACGTCTTTCGGTTGCGTAACGTGCTCTCGTAGCATCATTATTAATTCTCTATTAAGAAAATTAATAATCATCCTACAAAGGATTCCATACATTTATGATTAAGTGCGAATATTATATATATATATATATATAATCATGCATACGATCGCTCAATTATTCAATCCATTATCATACTATCATAATTTCAACCATCATCATATTTAAGTTATTAACATACACCCATCATTGTTTTACATATATATAGATCGTTGTAAATCATTACCAACATAATTAATAATATTGTCAAATACCATTAGTCATAATTTTAATTACTGCCAAGTACTTTATTAGAAGTTGCATGATTATTGCGGAATAGAAGTCCAATGAAAGTCAAATCAAACCATTTACCAATAAGCTTAGTTGAATTATCCAGTTGCTGCCACTAACATTCTTGTTCCCCGGCTTTACTTGTTCCTACGCTTATCAATTGACAAACGCTGAGTATAAAACTCACTGGTGCTAGTATAGTATAAATTTCAAATATCACAATAATCATATATCAATATATCTCATTTACTTCTACATATAATCCCATAATTTAATAATGGCAAATAATCATCGTACCAATAAATTCCTCAAATATCATTAAATATTTCAAACATAATATCATGATGTCATTAATTATATGCCATTATCATTAATAATCATTTTCATCACTATTCATAATTTTTATTTCAACTGTTCTAATATCTCGTGCATATTTACTATATCATCATAGTCATATTCAAATCAAACTCACCTTAATAGGTTATATAATCATTATCTTAATCAATCATTTAACCATTATTTAAATATCAATATCATCAAAGCATTGCACATCATTATTTAATATCAACATCATCATTATAACATAACATCTTAACATCATGTTTCTATCATTATCGTCAATTTGAATATTATCATTAACATATCAATTTAACAATAAACATGAATGTTATGGTACATATATTTACTGTAAGCATTAACAAGATGTCCTCATAGTTGTATAACTTAATACCATTTATTGCATCATCATCATTTATTCATGAACAATGTATTTTTATGAGAATGCACTTATGTTATGCATTCTCCCTCATATATGTCCTTCATACATTTGGCCATTTCATATATATACGCATGTACCGGGTCTTTCATATCATAACATAACTTATGGTTCAACAAGCTGGAACTCATTTCTCATTCATTCTCTTTCTCTTTTATTTTGTTGCTTTCCATATCATTTTCCTTTTCATTTAATTCCCAAAGGAAATATAACATATTTCCCAATATATCTCATTTAACATTTTTCTTATATCTGTTGATTTTTCTCCTTCCTTATTTCTCCATGTCATGCTGTGCCATGTTCATGCTTAATGCTTTATGTATATCACATGATTAATGAATAATGAGTAACATATTATAATTAATTGTGTAATGCTATGGCATTACCATATCATTACCCCTTTGACCATTAAATGATCTAGGACTTTCATTTAAACTATCATAAACATGGAATATCCTTCTTCCTTGTTTAAATCCTTTGGTGGTATGTAAGGACTATCCCTTGTATTACCTAATTCACAATTCAATATTCATCTTTTAATAATATATTTCATTTCATCATTAATCATTTTGATAATTATATACTACTGTATTAACCAATCATATAACAGTGATAATTATTCATCACATCAAAACATTATTTATGAAATCATATAAATATTTACAATTGTATCTACTGTTTCATTTATTTAAATTAATTATCATATAATTTCAATTTTAACATATTTAATATCTACTTAATAATAATACCACTGAAAACTGTACTCATTTAACCTTCATTAACATATCATATAACCATTTCATAATATCAATTAGCTTATATAATCATAGTCTTATAACCATTTAAATTTATTAAAGTCCTTAACAATCCCTATCATAAAACAATTATGCTATTTAGCCTAAACAGTGACATCTTATGTGATTATATCCTTATTTTATTCCTAATTTAATTACACAACTAATTTTAATTAAACAGTAATAGTATAATATTTATTACTTAGAGAGTTATCATAATCAGTAATATTTTATCATCATATATTATCTGATTATCTCACCCCTTTTATACTGTTGTTAATTAATCATTTAATATCTCCACAGTTAACAGTTAACATGCTACTATTAATCTACTAAACTGTTATCATCTTAGTACTGATCATTTAATATTATATCTTAATCCGATTCCAAATATTAATCATGCCAATATTCTGCTAAGAATAGTTACTATCAAATATAGAGCACTTAATATCACTAATTATTTAACCAGTATTTAAACTTATTAAACTTCTCAGTAACCCTTATTCATACCTTAATTCTATTACCTATCTTAATTCAATGATATCTTAAACTCTATCATTATTGTTTCATAATATTACTTATCTGAGACTTACAACCTTACTGTTTATTCTTTACTTAAGAAACACTATCCTTAACACATTCAATCATTAATCAGTAACTTATTTAAATATTCAAATATCTTAAATATACTTAATTACACATCCAGTTTACATAAACATCAATATGCTTATCATTTATACAGTTACTTTTCAACATCTCACCATATATTCTTATCTTACTATATAACAATTTAATCTTATAATTCAAAATATTTCTTGTTGTAATATTAGTTTCTTTACTGTCATCCTTCTTACACTACATGCCTTAACCTATTCATTATCCAATACTTAAACATAATCAATTATCTTACACTTCACCTTATATTTCACTTATCAGTTTATAAACTATTTATCTTTTAACTTATTAACTAAAATATCCTTAATATAATTCTCAAGTAATAATCATATTAGTTAATCTTCTCTTTTACTTATCTCTTTATCATCAGATTATCTTTTAAGTCTCTTATATTATACTATCCATTAATCACTTCATCTTACTTCTAACAATCATGTAATATTCTTAATTCATAAATCATTAATTACTAAACTTATAAATCTTCTTATTAACACTTAATAGGCTTAATGCATTGATCATTTAAGTTTCCTTTAATACTTAAAAATGCATTTTTTAAAATTACCTTTATTCTAACATTACTTAACCACTTCATAAAACTTCTTTTTAAATGCTTTATATCCTTATTTTAATGATCATATAGATCCTCAAACTTAAAATGATCGAATTCTTTAATATAAGTCCATTTAAACTGTTACATCCGAACCCGGTGCAACATGCTCCTATAAAACAACTAATAACCTCCTAAACAAGGAAATCATTAACTACTCTATAAGGGATCTGACTACACATTCTTATCTTTATATTTTGTTCTTAAAACATTTAAATTGCATACATTAAACATTTACTATCGTATAGAAATAGTTGTAACTTGAATGATCTCAATACCCAGTTTACACTCTCAATACATCCTCAAACCATCATTCAATACATGTGTTCTGTATAACCTTTAAACACAATACCATAATATTGATAATACACATAACAAAAGTATATTACATAGTATTACTGCCACTAGGGTTAACTTAAATAAGTTGCATAAGTAAATATACACAATGGAGTATGTTATATAAGTGCAGCCTACGTCTAGGATAGGGCTTTACGAAAGACCCAACCTTAGCCAACTGTAGATCAATTACTCTTGTCGCTCCCCGACTGAACTAGGTCCTACATTCATCAAATGACAAATGCTGAGTATAAAACTCAGTGGTGCTATAAAATGAGTAAATGACATCAATTCAGATCATGATACAACAATAAAAACATTCATAGCAACTCAATGCTTTACAACATTTCAATTTCATCACTTACTATTTTTACATCTCTATTTAATTGTTAACAACATACATAAAACATTCAATCGTATTCATACATCACCATTTGCCATCCTTTATACCCTTTTCTCCATCACTCATTATATAAGTAATCATCATATATGGATGAATATGTATGCTTTTGAGAATGCATCCATGTTGTGCACTCTCCCTCTATCTCTTTATATTTTCTTTTATTATATTTTGAATATTGTACCCAATTCCCTTTCGCACTGGATCCCTCTAGGTACCGGTACTCAACTCCTGTAGGAGGCCATTTATCAATATAACTATAGGGTTTTATGAACCTCATCTCCCGTAGGAGAGCCATTGTATCTATATGATTCCTTGAAGGAATCCATTAACTATATGACCCAGTACGTTTCTTTTTCTATAACATTTCTTTTCCTTTCTCTTTTCCACCTTATAACCTCTCTGTTACATCATGATAATCTTTGCATGCTTGAATGTATGGATGTTTCATACCATGATGCATTGATGATCACACTGTACCATTCATAACATAAACTCTTTACTTTGCTATCCTAGGTAGTCAACTGAATCATATCATTTAAGGACCCTATATGGATTCATAACAAGAATAGCATAAACATTCAAACATATGACCATCAGTTCAAGACCTTAGATACGGTCATGAAAAGGAAAGCACAAACCTACAATGGACTTCCCCTTATCCAAACCCTTTGATGGTACTTGTAAATCTTCCTTCAAACCACCTATAACATTACAAAATATCCATATGTAATAAAAGAAACCATTCATATAAAGATTCATAACATAATTCCTTCTTTCCAATCACCTTACAGGTAAGTCTATGACTTAACATAATTAAGTAATCATAAAGGATTCTTAAGATTGTTCCACTAATACCCTACTTAAATATATATATATATTTATAAAATAAACATATAATTTAAGGATAAAATTAGCAACATAAAAATATTTCAACGTATACCAAGTTATAGGTAAAATTCTATCCCTTATTAACCACTTTTGAACATAAAACATTTTATGTTCTAAGACCTTTGCTCATTTTATAAGACATTTTTCTAACCAAATGACCTTTAAATTAAATAATTCTTATATCATTGGAAAGTAGACTCAAAGATCTTTCTAACGATATATTACATGCCCCAAAACACATCCAATAAGTCCTTTAAACATTGTTTACAAAATTGCCCATTGAAGCTGAAAACTGGTTGGGCTACAATCATGACATCAACTCCACGATTGTGGACTTGAGCAGAAAATCTGTAAAACCTACTGGAAAAATCCATGATCGTGGCTTCAATTCCATAAGCATGATCGAGGGCATGAATTATAGTGGAAACACACTCCAAAACACATCCAAATGATCCCTTAAACATCTTAATCCATAACCATAATCAAATCATCTTCAAAACACTTCTAAAACTTACTAAAAACATAAATTTATCATAATTTTAATCATCCAACAAAACAATTCATCATTTACAACAATCAAGAACCCAGTTCAATTTCTTTAAAACCATTTAATATCAATTCAACTCTTCAACACTTCTACTTCTTTATGTGATCCATCCTTCACTTCAATTCCTTCTTTTACATAATATCAACACAACTCAACAAACATAAGGAACAAAAGAAAACAATCATACTCTTTAATTCATGATTCCTCTTACTTAGATCATAATCTTTTGAACATTTAGGTTTGTAAGAACAAAGAAAAGAGAAGAAGAAGAAAACATGATTAAAGCATATAAAACACCAAAAGAACATGTAATTCAAAAGTTATACATGACCCTTACGTTTAATTACTATGATGTTGCTTTAAGCTAGGTCATAAGAATAAAAGAAGAAGAAGAAGAAGGAGAAGGAGGAGGAGAACGAGAAACAGAACGTAAAATGAAAGGGAGAAGGGAAAACACTTGGCTAATATCCTCTTTATTAAGATAAGGCCAACTTAACAATTATATATATATATATATATATATATATATATTGACCCTGACTTTTCACCATCGTATAATTTTGGATCTTTGTTGATTCGGCTAGGATTTAGTCCTTGTTATCGATACCGATTATGCATATAGGCCCCTGTGTCTTCCTCTATGTGTTCTGGTATATAGGACATTCCAAAACTGGTGGGGCCCACCATGGCGCCTGGCGGGAACCGCCACTTCTTCTGAGTGTTCTGTACGTACAGAACACCCTTCCCTATTACCTACGTAAGGCAAATTGTTTGAAATGCAAAACATTGCATTTTTGGCCCTGGGTACTATTCCTCATGAATAGTACATAGGTGGGGCCCACTAAGCAGAAGTGGGGCCCGCAGCCCCCAATAACTTATTCTGTGTATTCTATACTTACAGAATACATTTTCCAGTTGCCTTACGCAAGGCACAGCGCTTGGCATTGCAAATGCCACCTTCTGGGCCTACTACGCTATGGGGCCCACCTAGCAATGGCGGGGCCCGCTGCCCCTATTGACATATTCTGTGTATTTTGTACTTACATAATACATTTTCCAGTTGCCTTACGCAAGGCACAGTGTTTGGCATCGCAAATGTCATCTTCTGGGCCCACTACGCTGTGGGACCCACCTAGGACATTAATGGGGCCTGTAGCTTCTACTAGTTTATTCTATGTATTATGTACTTACAGAATACATTTCACACCTGCCTATGCGTGGTAAGATGCACAGAATACAAAATATTGCATTTTGAATCTAGGTCACTATTCACTATGAATAGTATACAGGCGGGGCCCGCTTTCCCCAATTAGCCTATTTAGTGTATTCTGTACTTACAGAATACATTTCGCTGCTGCCTTACACAAGGCATACCCCGTGGCATCCCGAATGCCATATTTCTAGGCTCACCATGCTGTGGGGCCCGCTTCCCACTATAATCCGCTTTGATGTATTCTGTACGCACAGAATGCATCCTATCTGTTGCCTTACTTGAGGCAAAACACTTAGCATGCTATTTGTCACTTTCCAGGCCCTTTTGTGCTGTGGGGCCCATAAGGGTACTATTCATCATGAATAGTGCCCAGATGGGCCCACCGCGTGAATTCACCAATCTGAGTGTTCTTGATGCGCAGAACACATTTTCGCTGATACCTACACGAGAAATGACCTTCTGCATGCCAAATGCCATTTTGGGCCGAAATTGGGTTGCAAACCCTAAATTGCACCCATTAGCCAAAACTCGGTGTTCGGGGCCAAATTTGAGAAAATTTATAACTGCAAAGTTTCTCAGAATGTCAATTGTACTTCAGTGGATGTATGGTACGCATCCGGTTTTGCCCATACTGAGCGGAGCGCATCGTGCTATGCGCTACGCATATTGCATAGTAACTTCATAAAAAGACGTTTGGTCGGGAGCCTTCTCGGGACCGAATTTGGAAAAACTTTCTTCTACAAAGTTGTTCCTTACTTCGAATAACGCTTCTAGGCTTCGGGCCACACTCCCAGAGCAACCACAGTGGGCCTCACGCGTCGGGACAAAAGTGATGTGCTGCGCACATGAGCAATGTGTGGTGCACATCTCTTCAAATTCGGGCCAAAATTACAAAATTGCCACGTCCAAATATTACTCTATAAATATAGAGCTCGGGTAACATTTTTTAGATCCGAAAATTTGCTCTCTAAGGGTACAAAAAACTCTTCCAAAATTCCCACTCAATTAATTAGGCCCCTAATTAATTAAATCAATTGGATTTAGTGACAAAATTGGTTAGTTTAGGCTCCCTAAACACGGAAGGAAGCAAGATCAAGAAGAAAACTCGACAGAAATAAGGTAATTTTCTCCTTTTTCTTCAATTTTCTTCGATTTTCTTCACTATTCTGTGAGGGATATGCTGCGAACATCACCTCATGTGCACCACACATAGCCTATGTGTGGCGGACATGGGGTTATGTACTACGCACATCACCTCAAAATTTTCCCGAAAATGCTGTTTTTCGTCCGATCTGGCCAATCCAAGGCCATTCAAGGCTTTTCCATGCCTTGGATGCCTTGGATCTGCCCTAAATCTAGCTGGATTTTAAATAATTCTAACTTTAAAATTATTTTTCTTGATTTGGATGCAAATCCATGAAGCAAAATCCATTTTCAGGTTTGATCTACCTAGATGAGGGTTGAATCGAGGGTTTTTGTTGAAAATTTTTTGATTTTCCTTCTGTTTTCTCTGCTATGTACGCCACATATTGCCCTTGTATGCCACACACAGTCAATGTGTGGCAGACATTGGCTATGTGCGGTGCACATAGGCTTCGGCTTTCACAGAAAAACCCGTTTTCGCCCGAACCACTTTCCGATATGATAAATCAAGCAACTCCAGTGGCTTCTCCATGCAATTGGGGTTCTAGATCTATCAAATATTATCCAAATCTACTTGATTTTAGCTTTAAAATCATTTATTTTTATTAATTGCTTAATTAATGTTTGGTTTGATGAACCGGCGGTCGATTCGTGCTCAAAATGAGGTACTATCTTCATTAAAGTTACGTATGTTTATCTGTAGTTTATTTCTATACTGACAGATTTAATTTTCATGCAGATTGGCCTCTGATGTGTGCCACACATCATGGGATGTGCACCACACACAGTCAATGTGTGGCGCACATCGCCTGATGCGCGACGCACATCCCTTGCGTTTTTCCAGAAAAACTGTATTTTGGACCATATTTCGTTGTATTTTTGATGTATCCAGTGGTATTTGATGCTTTACAGTGGCTCAAATATTCTGGAAAAGTCATAAAATAATTTTTACATAATTAATTTTGGCCTCAAAATTAATTTTTACAATAAAATGCTATTTTTACTCGTATAAATGCAGTTTTTGAAAGGACTGGATTTTAATTGGTCGAGGGGCTATCTCCAAATTATTCCAAGTGATGTTAGCACTCCCAATTAATTTTTCCATGATCAAATAAAATAATTTTGCTTAAAATTATTTTTATTAAAATGAATTTTCATGATCCGGCTCGTATTAATTCATTAAATTATTGCCTAATAATTGTTGGATTTTGACTCTTGGTTCGTACTTTTAAATGGTATTAGACTAGTCAATTAAATCCTAAATTCATTTGCTACTAATGAATTTATTTGTTTATTTTGCATATTATCCATCGTGCATTTTGGATCGTGCAATTCGAGTGGAGGAAAGGGTATTACTTAATACCCGAGAATTTTTATGCGAGAAATATTTGTAATAAGGTAGAATTATTTTATTCGGTCTGTAATTAATTCCCCCTATCTCGTTTGTATCCCCTAATTTCCTCGATCCCTTTCCCGGCCTTTATTTTTATTCGTGCATGATTTAATATTTGCCTAAATATATTATGTCATCATGTCACATGCCA
>CANYBF010286593.1:0-10104 GCA_948192965.1 Dalechampia spathulata
AAATAGATAAATAAACATTTATTTTCATTTTTTTGAATGAATGGATGAAAATATTATATAAATAACATTTTAAATAAGTACATAATACTTAAATGTCAAATATTAATTTAAAATTATAAAAAATATTACTATGATAAAAAATTTGAAAAAATAAAATATAAAATTATTACCAAATGATGGGTCAAAAAAATTGTACTAACGTGCAGCACACATTATAAAACTCTAGTTTTAATAAAAATATAAAAAATACTGTGATGATGAGTCTTGGAGGAGGGTGCAAGCAACAATATATAAATGGGCGGCCCTGTTTTTGGTTATTAAACGTCAAAAACACTCATAAAACATGGTGTAGCAGGTGCCGCATGATATATAATATTAGTCAAAAAGAATATCATCTTTACTTTTATTTATTTATTTATTTATTATAAATATATCTTATAATATTTTAATATTGGTCAAATAAAATAACATTTTTTAATGACGAGGGCAGCTATGGTTTCAAGGCTAAATTTGTATAGCAGCCGTTGGTGTTAATTTATTCAAGTTACGTTTCAATTGTAACTTTTGAATTTATGGGGTGATGGGGTCGCAGGGGATTGTTTGTTTGTTTATTTTATGGGGTTCTGAAGAGAGCAAGGAAAGATGTATATTATATAGTAGCCCATATGGTATGGCTGGCAAATGGGAGTGATGCATTTTCCCACGCCAACCCACTAAAGTTAACCAACCTCTGCCCTTAAATATAAAAAGTCGAGGAGCTTTTTCCACCTGAATATATATTAATATCAAATAAATAAATAAATAATAGCCAACTCAAAAAGGTTGAATATAAAAGAATTGTATAAAATAAAAGAAAGTGAAGCTTTGCTTTCATTGCAAGAGCTCCAGAGCCATTTCCAACCTTGATGCTCCCACCCACTTGTCATATACGTGTCACTCTTTTTTAGCTTTAGATTTTCATATAAACTGTATACATGAGTGAATGCTAAACCATGGTGTCTTAAATATATGTCTATTATATAGTTGTCTCCGTCGGAAAGGGAATTTTTAGATTTGCATTAATCACTTACTCAAAAGTGGCAAAATCTTCTTTTTCTTGCTCCACTTTTAATTCTCTTGGCCGGGAAAAAATGATCATAGAATTCTCACAACTGATAAGGGATTTTTTTTACGAATCAATGTATTTTTATATCCTATAATTTCAATAAATTATTTAATTTTATTTATCTTTGATGTGAAAATGTTTGATTTGAGAGCTATTATATACTCTTTCAAGAATGCATATTTCTAAATAAATTTTCTCATCATGCTGTCTATTTTATCATTGTATATTCTTAAACTGTATTTAATAATTAAATTTTTGATTAAATAATATTATGATATAATATCGAATTCTTTTATAATAAAAAAATTTAAAAATGTAAAATTATTTAAGAAGATTGAGTTGAATTTCATGAAAATAAAGGAGATACCAATGAAGGGGGCTTGTTGTTGTACGATGTGGGTCCGTTTCTTGCAAGTTGGAAAGCAGTTAATATATGCTAAATTGAAGCCTAAATATGATTTAAGGAGTTGGATTTTGTCCTATTGCTGTTTGTTTGTTGGCTTTGCAGACTAGCCCCACCTCTTCTGCATCCTTTCTATTAGAGTGGACCAAACTTATTTATTTATTCTAACATAATACAATGTCATAAAATAGTACAACACTATCTCTGATCTAAATCTTTTCTGTAATGATAACCAGATCCACTCAAATGTGCCTTCAACATCAACCTGTTTAGCAGTGATTAAAATGTCCATCCTTGACTCAAACTAACGTTGAATTCTAGACAAAATGCTAAGATTGATTTGTCATGTTAATTAGAGAGGACGAAGTTTCATTTTCAAGCCATAATGTGGTTTGTGTTTTCTCTTGCACCTATAATGGGGAACATGTGGCATGTATGTGGACTATGTTTCTTTATATATATATGCTAGTTTTTTGTGAGAGAATTTTGCAGCAGATTAAGGTGGGGCGATGTTACTATGTTTATACTGATTAAATATTAAGAATTACATATTTCGATAAAAAAAAAAAAGAGAAAAGAAATGGCTAATAATAATAGAACAAATTCAAATGTCCTGCAAGTACAAAAAGAAAATGCAAGAAAAAGAGAGCTACAAGCAGAAGGGAAGGGAAGAAGGACCATCTAATGTGACTTGTCTTTCAAACTTTGTTATCAATTTTCCCAATTTCTTTTTGTCCTTTTTTTAACTTTTAGTTTGTGTTAGTCGAGTATCTTGCAACAATCTTAATCTTAATTTTAATTTTATACGTATGTTTTTAATTTTAAAATAACAATATAGAAAATATTTTGAAGTAAATATTATCGAAACCATATTTCTTTCAAGTTTTAAAAATTTAAAAGATATTCCTTTCTGAGTTATAAGAATTTAGAAGATAAAAAGTGTGGATTTTACTTGAAAATAAAAAGAAAAGTTGAAGTGAATGAAAACCCAGTTTTTGGAAAACCAAAAAGGAACTGTTAAAACTGTTGTATATTCCTGGCAATGCCCATCAAAATGCTGCCACAGCGTTTGAAGAAAGATATCTGTTTTGTCCTGTAAGAAGTAATAAATAGATAAACAGGCTATTTTCTAACATCTTTTTTTTTTTTTTTTTGCCTGAGATCTGGACAGTAATACCTGTAAAGCCACTTTCTAAGATCAACCTCTCCCTCTTACCATCTTTTCATTTTTATTTTGTTACTATAATCTGTAAGGTTACAAGGTATTTGTGGATTCCTGCTTGTCTTATTGGTTGAGCACTAGTATAAAGAAACAAAGTTTATCAGAGATGTGAAAAGAAAAAAAAAAAAGAAATTCCTGGTAGAAATTTTCTTTATTCAGTCTCTTGTAAAAAGCATGTTCAGATTCCATTCTCTCCTTTCTTTTTCAAAATGCTATCCATGTTGCTGACTCGGATCTTGGCCCGTAGATAGCAAGCCAGCGGTAGACCTCAAAATTAAGTCTCTATAGTCATCAAGCCTTCCATACATCTCTTTCAACGCCATTTTCAGGCCTGCAAGCAAAAAGCAACAAGTGTAATGATAATAAAATACAAAGCCTAGCTATTTATTTACTGCCCCACCCTCACCTCTGTGTCTTCCACTGACCAAGAGCAATTCTTTTTTTTTTAAAAGAAGAAAATAGTTTCTTTCGTTTTACTCCCCATTGCTGTGGTTCAATTCTCAACCCATTTTCCTTCCTTCTCTTTCTTTTCCTCATTCTTTCTGTGAAATTATGGACTCGCTAACATGGAAAGCCTTGGCATTGGCTTTCATGGTTTTTCAGCTATGCATTTCTTTGTCTTCTTCTTTTCATTCTGATAAGATTCTTAGTCTTCCTGGACAACCCCATGTGGGCTTTCAACAATTTTCAGGCTATGTAACTGTGGATGACAAGGATCATAGAGCCCTTTTCTACTACTTCGTTGAAGCTGAAACAGATCCAGCTTCCAAGCCTTTGGTACTTTGGTTGAATGGAGGTTTGTAGCTTCTCACTTTTGCTTGACATTTATCATCGCTCAAGAAATCGACTCAAATGAGAAATGAGTGATTTGTTAGGAAAAGTAAAAAGAAAGTTACGTTCTTTGAATTGAAAATGTGGATTTTCCGATCATGGGATGATGATATATTAATGGGTGAATTCTATTTGTTAATTTCAGGGCCTGGTTGTTCTTCTCTGGGAGTTGGAGCATTCTCTGAAAATGGACCTTTTCGACCAAAAGGGAAGGTTTTGGTGAGAAATGAGTATAGTTGGAACAAGGGTATAGAACTGAAATTCTCTATTTCTCTGGCATATTTGGAATAACCTAAAGAGAAACCAACATGGTTTTCATGTTCATACATGTAATACAATTGCAGAAGCAAACATGTTATATTTGGAGACGCCAGTGGGAGTGGGGTTCTCTTATGCCACTAATACCTCCTCTTATGTGGCAGTGGATGATGAGGCAACAGGTATGGATATACCCATCAAATTCAGCAACTTCTTTTTTTTTTCTTTTTTGTTTTTTAAGTGTCACATGCCCTCTAAGCCCAAATTGTTTCCTCTTTTTCTTTTCTCTCTTTGACCCAAAAAAAGCAAAAGTTCTTCACCTTTATAAATCATGGTTTAAAGATAAAAAAGTGTTCGTCTCTCTCTGCTACTGTTTTGCCCAAAACTAAACGGCAAGATGTCATACAAGAGATTAGTGTTAGCAAGTTTTTAGGCGATCTTTTAGGTTCTGAAGAGCTCTCTCATTTCCCTGTATCTTAAGGCTTCCAAAAAAAGAACATGTGTTTTTTGTTTCCAGCCGAACAGTGTTCTAATTCGATTTTTTGTTATTGCTTCCTTAAGCTAGGGACAATCTTGCATTCCTGAGAAGCTGGTTCATCAAGTTCCCTCAGTATAAGAGTAGAGACTTATTTATTACAGGGGAGAGTTATGCCGGTAATGATTTTCTTCCTTGCGTGATCATAACTAATCAAGTGTTTTAAATGTTGCTGCTTCACGTTCTATTCACTAATCCAGGTCATTATATTCCTCAACTTGCAAAGCTTATGGTTGAAATTAACAAAAAGGAAATGCTATTCCACTTGAAAGGCATTGCAGTGAGTAACCTTGTTCTGATTTCGTTTGTTATTGTTGTTTTGGTATCGTTGAAGCATCTAGCTGAAAGATTGTTTCCTGTGCTGCAGCTGGGTAATCCTGTACTAGAATTCGCTACAGATTTCAATTCAAGAGCTGAGTATTTATGGTCTCATGGACTGATATCAGATTCAACATTCAAATTGTTCACTGCTGCTTGTAACTACTCAAGATATGTGAGTGAATACTACAGAGACTCACTTTCAACTGTGTGTTCGCTTGTTATGAGCCAAGTTAACACTGAAACCAGTAGGTTCGTGGACAAATATGATGTCACACTTGATGTTTGTCTTTCATCCGTCCTCTCACAATCAAACGTTTTAAGACCACAGGTAACCCTTCTCTGCAAACTCTACTGCTTTTCGGCTTTCTTGTCCAGCTTTGTCTTGCTTTCATTCTTCTTTGGCTTATAATAATTCATCATGAGGCAGCAAGTATCAGAGAAGATAGATGTATGCATGGACGATGAAACCATGAATTATCTGAATCGGAAGGATGTCCAGAAGGCTCTACATGCACGTCTTGTTGGAGTTGGCAAATGGGAAGTCTGTAGCAAGTAATTCTCTTGTGCTTTTCTAAAAATTTTATAACTTCGCAAATTAAGTGCCTTAAGAAAAACCAACTTAACTTGTACCTCTTTTTGTTTTGGTACTTTTCTTTTTTATCACAGCATTCTGGATTATGAGCTGCTCAACCTTGAAATACCAACAATCTCCATTGTTGGATCACTTATCAGGGATCGGATTCCTGTGTTGGTTTACAGGTAAAACTTTAACTTAACCAAGTTATCGTAATGATATTACTGTACGAGATTTACCTTTCTAATAAGTCAGGGTATAAATCCTGCAGCGGAGATCAAGATTCTGTTATTCCATTAACCGGTAGCCGCACCATTGTCCATAGACTAGCGAAAGAGCTAGGACTCAACACTACTGTACCCTATAGAGTTTGGTTTGCAGAAAAACAGGTAACCTAACATCTCTATCCAAGCATGATTCGTTATCAAATCCTAAAACTGATCCCGTTATAAAGGTTGGTGGATGGACTCGGGTGTATGGCGACATGCTGTCATTTGCGACGATTAGAGGTGCTTCTCATGAAGTCCCCTTCTCTCAGCCCGAGAGATCATTGGTGTTGTTCAAGTCATTTATTGGAGGAAAACATCTTCCGGAAAGTCTCTGACGGGGAGCCCTTGAGATGATTCTGATATGGAATACTGCAATGTACATATCCGATGCTGCTATAGTCACCATAAAAGAAGGAAAGCATTTTTTTGGGTTTGCATCAAGGAAAAAGTAATCATGTGTGAGTGTGATTAAGTCGGCTTTCTCAACTGTAATCCATCTTAATCTTTTAATCTTTTAATTTAAAGCAGTTTTGTAAAAGATGTGAAATTATGTAAAGTTTCCCACAAAGAGATCATTATCAAATTTAAGGGAAATACAACTTTCTATCTTTATATCTATTTAATTTTTATTAAATATTATATACACATTAATTTTATATTAATATTTAATAAAAATTAGAATTCGGAAAGGTGGATGATGGAAGGAGGTTTTATTAAAAAGGATATGGACCAGTTGATCGGCCCATACATGAATTGACTTTGGAAAAGGCCAAGATTTAGCACTGATTCCTGACGTACCGTACCTCGACAAAATGATCACCGAGCATCATTGCTTGATGGACCCACAGATGACGTAGGATATGCCACGTTTCCAGCATTTTAGGAGAACAAACGGAATCATTCATAGCTTTGATTATCCGACTTACCAAAAAAATAACTTCAAGGACAAGAAGGGATAAAAAGGATTCACATGAGAAAATCTTAACTGAGAAGTTGGAAGTTGGAACTGAAGGTAGATAACATTAATCTGCCAGCCATTCACTAATTGAGAGGGACAGGGCAGATGTTGCATAGTGACAATTATAGATTAAACACATATTGAAATGAAATTACACAGATACTGTTTAAATATTATGATTCTCCACTTTTCTAGTTCATCTTTCATAAAATTATTGTGTTTATGATTTTACATTTTAAGCTTTAATATTGTCTTAATTGTCATTTGTATTGTAATTTATAAATGTTCAACGGCACGATACAAAGACAATCTAAAATGAACATAGTCTGCATTCAAATATGCAAATAGTTGAAATCGATTTAGGAGTATCATTTGTTATTGTTAAAAATAGAAGGTGAATGTTTCAAAGTCAGAAGCAATTTTCAGTTGAAACACAAATGATGACATGAAAGCTAGTATTTATCAAATACTTAGGATTCATGAAGTATATGAACTCTCGAAATACCTTGGTATCCCTTCCAACATGGGCTCTTTGAAGACGAAGACAATGCAATTTATCTTTGAAACGATCCAAAAACAATTACGGGCATTGAAAGGTAGATTTTTATCGCAATTAGACTTATTCAACAATGCAATGTTAGCAAAGATGTGGTGGAGGCTCACTGAAAGTCTGGATGCTTTATAGGCAAGAGTTCTTAAAGGAATGTATTTTTCACATTGCTCTTTTTGGAATGCCAAGAGAGATAGAAGTCCTTCTTGGCTATAGGTTGCTTTCTTGAAGGCAAGGGAATCTTAGAACTTAGGACCTTATAGAGCATTAGTAATGGCAAATCCATGTCAATTTAGTTAGATAAGTGGTTGCCTAATGATCACGATCCTTCTATCTCCTCGGTTAGGTCAGAAGGAATGAATTTATATCTTGTGAAAGACCTCCTTCATGCTATTGGAAAGGAGTGGAAGCAAGAAGTCATTAGAAATGTCTTTTCAAAGGAAGAAGTCGATTTAATCTTGCATCCTATGAAGCAGTTTAGAAGTCGAAGACTCACAGGTATGGAAGCACCATGTTTCTGGGGGATATGCGATCAATTCTGGCTATGGAATTGGTTTCCAAATGGGTAATAGAGGGGTTGATTGATAGACAAATCAATAAAACTTTAACTGGAATAGCATGTAGAAGCTATAAGTCATGCCCAAGGTGAAAAGCTTTTTATGGTAGTGTGCCTGAGATTCCATTCCTATACTGGATAACATGTTAAGGAGAGGCATTAAGGTTAATCTCATCTACGAATTATATGATAAAGAAGAAGAATCAGTTATGCAAATGCTAGGTAGTTGTCCTCATGCGCAGGCTACATGGTTTGGCAGCAGTTTGGGTTACGAATTCAAATAGACAAAAAGCATTTTAAGGATTAGTGGAATAGCTTTAATCAGGCAGATTCAGCTGCTAATAACATGGACACTGTGGTTGAAGCTGCATGTATTTGTTGGACAATTTGGAAATCTTGCAATCAATTTCTATTCAGGTATTGACAAATTCAACAAATTCATGATCTAAATTAAATTTAAAATTAGGTAGCCACCCAACATGAATTAAATTCAAAGTTAGGTAAATAATCTTTAGCACCCAAAATTAGACTTTGATTGTTATGTTCACATGGCTTGAAACTAGTATAAATAGGTCATTAGTTCAAGCTAGAAATCCATCCCAAAATCATTCCAAAATCTTAATGAGCAAGTGAGATAAAATAGAGAGTTGTAGAGAGAGTTATTTCTTCTTTTATCAAGAGAGAATTTTCATTGTTTCTCCTTCATAAATAAAGGAATATTTGTAATTCATATTTTTCCTCATAGTAAAATTCTTCTACCTTGTTCGTGGTTTTTACCCTAATTTGTTTGGGGGTTTTCCACGTAAAATTTGTGTGTTCTTTATTTCTATTTTCTCAAATTATTAGCTGTGGTTCTGCTTTATTCGTTCCGCATTCACAACAAGTGGTATCAGAGCCTAACTTTGAGAGTGTATTTATCTACTTATCGTATGCTCTGTGGTTGCCATTAAAAGTGGATCCTCCACATCAGAAAATAAGTTAGATTATTGCCTACTCATTGGAGGCATTCGGTACTATTCATATCAAGCAGTGAAATAGTAAGAGTTATTTGTGATAAAAGCAATGGCGGTAAAATTTGAGATCAAGAAGTTCACCGGGAGAAATTTCTCATTGTGGAAGTTGAAGATAAAGGCTATCTTGAGAAAAGATGGTTGTTTGACGGCGATCAGTGAAAGGCCACAAGATTTCACAGATGATAGTAAATGGAACGAGATGGATGGGAATGCTATAGCAAATCTACATCTGGCACTTGTAGATGGGATCTTGTCCAGCATAGAAGAAAAGAAGAGGCAAAGGAGATATGAGATCATCTCATCAAATTGTACGAGGCTAAGTCGTTGCACAACAAAATTTTCCTTAAAAGAAAACTGTACACCCTGAGAATGACAGAATCTACTTCAGTGACTGAGCACCTTAATGTCTTGAATATGCTATTTTCTCAGCTTACATCATTGGGCTATAAAATAGAGTTTCAAGAACATGCGGAACTTCTACTCCAAAGTCTACTAGATTCGTATGATCAGCTTATCATCAATCTCGCAAATAATGTTCATTCCGATTCTTTGGTCTTTGATGATATAGCAGCAGCTATTCTTGAAGAAGAAAATCGACGGAAGAATAAGGAGGATAAACAAACAGGTTCACAGCAAGTGGAGGCTTTGACAGTGATAAGAGGTAGATCAACAGAAAGTGGCTCAAGTGAGAGTTACAATCATGGCAGGTCAAAATCAAAGAGTAAGAAGAATTTCAAATGCTACCATTGCGGTAAGAGGGTCACTTGAAGAAGGATTGTTGGAGTCTGATGAATTTCAATTCTCAAGGGAACGTAGCAAGCACTTCAAATGATGGAAATGTGTTATGTTGTGAAGCAGCAATATCAACTGAGGGCAGGAAGAAGTTTGCTGATGTATGGCTTCTTGACTCAGGAGCAACTTATCATATAACCTCTCAAAGAGAATGGTTCCATCATTATGAACCTATCTTAGGAGGATCTGTGTGTAGTTGTGAAGATAATGCCTTAAAGATTGTAGGCATTGGACCATCAGGTTGAAGATGCATGATGGAATAGTCCATACTATTCAAGAAGTGCGACATGTGGAAGGCCTAAAGAAGAATTTGTTGTCTGTGGGATAATTGGATGATCTGGATTGTACTATCAAAGTTCAGAAAGGCATCATGAGGATTAATCGAGGAGTACTGGTGATTATAAAAGGAGAAAAGGTTGCTGCGAATTTGTATATGCTGTGTGGAGAGACTGTGCAAGAAAGAGAAGCATCTATTGCTTCAAGTTCAAGTGAAAGATCTGTAATGGTTTGACATCAGAAACTTGGACATATGTCTGAACAAGACATGAAGATTCTTGTTGAGAAAGATCTACTTCCGGGTCTTACAAAGGTGTCATTACCTTTTTGTGAGCATTGTATTATAAGCAAGCAGCATCGATTAAAGTTCAACACATCCAATTCTAGAAGTAAGAATATTCTTGAATTAGTTCACTCTGATGTATGGCAAGCACCGGTTTC
>CANYBF010286656.1:0-21251 GCA_948192965.1 Dalechampia spathulata
AATATCTCAATCAATTAAAAATGGATTCCCAAATGAATCCATAACCCCAGTGTTTTCAAGGCTTACACTCTAACCTTTACAATGATTGTCCTCACAATCACTCAAATACAATATAATCCCTAAGGATTAATCATACACCAACCCCACAAAGAAAAAACCTAATCTCTAGGTTGTAGGATTACAAGAAATGAAGTAAATGAAGAATAGAATCTCAAACTTACTTGTAACAGATGAATATTACTCAAAGAATAATGCTCTACAAGTATTGAAGTGTAAGAAATCAAAGTCTTGAAAGTTCTAACCAAAAACTAGCCATTTCCCAGACTTAAAAACCTAATTTATAAGTCGCATATGATCATACCAGACATGTACGCCCGTAACAATCAAGTTTTCCTAACAAACAATTTTCCTGCGAGTTCGCGTACGACCGTACCAACCAGTAGTACGCCTGTATTAAAGCAGGTTTCCTGATAAACCAAATCCTTGCAAGTTGGCGTACGGCCATACCACTCAATGGTACGCCCGTACCAAACTCAATGGAACAATACATACTTGGTACGGCCAGTCGTATGGCCGTACTTCACAATATAACTATTTGGTACGCCCGTACCAACACAGAAATGCTTAGAAAAATTACAAATAAATTAAATTGACTTACACGAGTCTTAACTATCAAAACCTAGGGTCTAACACACACTAATAAGTCTTTTCTTGCAAAAGATTTATTGACACAACTCTTTATTGGAAAGATAGTTGTTAATGAAAATTTCTTTTATAAAAGTTTAAAGATTACCTTCTATTTGATATATTTTGTAATTTGAATGACTCCAAAATGTCTTTTATTCTTAAGAATTTTTATTATTATGATATGATGAAGATGTATATGTAAATGTCACCCTCACATCTTATTTAATGCCTTAAACATATGAATAATTAATATTTTCATTGAACAATTGCTTTATTTATCTATGGTTTCTACATTTAGTTGTGCCAACAACTATTCTTTGTTAGAATAGTTGTGTCATCAACTCTTTTATCTTGAAAAAATTGTTAATGTAACTCTTCTATGGGAGATAATTTATTTATGCAACTCCATGATTTGTTAGTTTAATCTTATGAACGCTTGTTTGATGTTCAACGATGTTAGTTATCTTATTCTATTTGTATTATTTTATGTTTGTTCTAAGACTTAAAAGATCATATGATGAGATTGTGTAGTTTAATTTATTTTTATCATGTAAATTAACCTTTATTTTTTAGGTATTTTAAATCTTTGCTCATTAATAGTGATGAACAATTATTTTAATTCATTTACCTATGTAATGATCTTTTAGTATTGTAACTCCCTCCAATAAATGTATATAATAGGTCTTTTATTTGTATTTTTTTGCTCATTTTCCATTCCTCATCTATCTCATTCTTAAATTTGTAAGATATAATATATTAATATATAATATTCATGTATCCTTTTAGGAAATATGATAACTAATTAAATGAAAAATAATTGTATAACTTAAATATGATAGATTTAACAATTCAAACTCAACTCTAAAGGATCAGTTTTAACACTCAGTTAAAGGTTGATTTGATCATAATTCTTAGTTTTACCATATTGTGACTCTATTACAACCTCATCATAAGTCTATTTATTCCTCAAGAGAGCTCTTTAAGAAAATTGCCCTTTGCTTTAAGTAAGTATGATGTACCATATTTATAAATCATTCTAAGTAAAGTAAGTATTGATTATTTAACTCATTATTAATCATGATTTATTTTCATGTGAAACAACATTTTATATCGTAATATTTATTATTTAAGTAAATTAATATATTTATAATCACTTAAAAAGTAATTAAATAAACATAGTTATTAATAATATATAATAAAATATAATTAATATAAAAATTTTAGTTTAATTTAAATACATAATTGCATTACACTCACATATTTAATGGAAAATAACCATTTTAATAATATTTTATAAATATTATTGAAACTTAACATATTATATATATGTGAAAAAACTAATTTTTAGAAAATGAAAACTTTGCTATATCTTTTATTATTGCATAATGTATATTTATATACACACGGATGGACTTGTGGACATTAAGCCAACCCAACATTTGGCCCAGTACGGAGCACTCTTTCTTGAGCATAAAATTACTAATCCTAATTTATCAAACCCTAACCATCATCTGTTGACTTACAACCCACCGACTCACATCCTTTCAGTTTCCCATCTCCTTCTTGTTTTCCAACGTAACCTTTCTCCTTCACTTTCTTCTGAACCCTTCTTCTTCCTCTGTCAATTAACTATCTCTTCTCCTTTGACTGAACTAGATCTATCCATCTTCTCATCTATTTTCTCAATATGAATCAATTTCACTTTAGTTCTTCAAGTTTCTTTAATTGGTGTGATCTGTTCGAGCAGATCATATGAGCTTATCATACTCTTTAAGAAAAAATAAAAATAAAAATATTATAATTAATTTTAAATCAATTAAAAAATTAAAAACTTATGAAAAGGAAAATAATAACTACCTTTAATTGGTCAAATGAAATTTAAGGAATAATAATTAGTCTTATATAATTGAAGAAAATTATGAAAGGTTGTAAAATTAATCTTAAGAAAATATTAAGAAAAAATAAAAATTATGGATCAAATACAATTATTATTTTAAAATTAAATATAATAAATTATCTTTTTGAAGATTAAATTTTAAAGATAAGCATAAATTTTTATGAAATCATATTGATAATTATTAAGTTAACACAATATTATAATTATTTTGAAAAATAAATATAAATTTTTATGAAATAAGATCGATAATTATTAACTTAACATAAATAACTATTTTGGAGAATCAACATAGAATTATAATTATTTCAAAAGATAAAAAGATAGAAAATTTTTTAACAAAAAGATAATTATTTTATAAAATTAATTAATAATATTAATTTAATTGAATTACAAAAAATTTACTATTTTATTTGAAATCAAATTTTTATAATATATATTTAGGTAATTTAAGTAAATATTAGTATTTAAGTTAAAATGTTAAAATAGAACTTTTAATTAAAAATTGGTATTTATATTTAAATAAATTTTTTAATAAAAATCAATATTTATATGAAAACAAAATTCTTATTTATTATATTATTTTTATTTTAAATAAAACTTGATATTTATATTTGATATAAATTTTTTATATAAAAATTAGTTTTAAATTAGTATTCATATTTGAGAAAAATTCTTTTAAACAAAAGTTATTAAATAAATATATAATATTTTTTATTGAAGGAAGAGATAATTTGATATTTTTAATTATCCTTTCTCACTCTTTGATGAGTTATATAAATAATATCAATACATACATACATGTATATATGCATATATATCGATATATATATATATATATAATAAAATAATTTTTATTAATTTAATATAATTATAAAAAGTAGTATTTGATTTGAAATATAATCTATATATATTGATAAAATTTAATATTTATTTTGAAATATAATTACTTATTTTTACTAAAAATGATGTTCGTAATGTAAAAACACATTTTTTTCTTAAAAATTAAAATAAAATTCTTCTTTTACAAACTTAATTTTCATATTATATTTATATACATAAAATAATTATATATTTTTATTTATCTCTTATTTTACATAATATTATCATCAATTATACATTTTTATAACATAATGAAATGTTTTAGAAGATTAAAATGTTAGGTTTCTTTTTTATTTTTATCTCAAATTCAAATGCCTCAAAGTTTTTACTGGTGTTAGACGATTACTTTTTCTTTTTTCAAAAAAAAAACTTGAATCTGCGATCATTAGTAAACCTCAAAACCACTATTGCCAAAGATATAATTCCATAAAAAAAGGTTAATATAATAATTAAAATGCATTCATCCTAAAAAATATGTTAAAATATTTTATTGGTTGTTAATTTATTTTTATGCTATTATTATCATGATAATTTTTGATATAAATTATAAATAAAATATGAATATGACATCAAAGAAATAGATCTGCATTATTCATAATTATATACTTTTTAATTTACTAATGATATCATAAAAATTGAATTCATGTCATGAATTAACTTGATTTAAATATGATATATGTTGCATTACTTTTATATCTATTAAACTTCATCTTTAATCCTCTTTTACAACCAAACTTAAGACTTTCAATTTCAACTTATTATTGGTTTATGAAAACGTGTTTAGTAGCAAAAGATATAATTTAAAACTTTTTAAATACACATTTTACAATGGGTCTAACAATTCTATACATAGAAAACATCACATACAAAGAAGATTATACAAAAGAGATTGAAAAACTTACTTTAAGTCGATCTCCTTCTTTCTTTGACCTTCTGAAAGGCTCTAGCAAACTTTTCAATCCTCAAGGATAGAGGATCTCCAAAGTATCCATACAAGTTAAGAAAATGATGAGTAATCAAATTACTAGTTTTGCTTAAAGACTAGTAAAACAAAACATAAAACAGAATGGATGAAGAAAGATGATTGAATTCAGTTTTCTTCTTGATGTTATATTAAAACCAAATTGTTTTTCTTGTTCTTGAGCTTCGAAATACCTCGAAACCAGAAGGAGAAGAGAGGCAGCTGAAATTTGCTTCTATCGCTCAATATGTTTTCACCAAAATATAATGATATAACTCTAATTAGGTTTTGGTTATGTTAAGTCAATAAAAATATTATAACCATAAAAATATTATTTCATCAATATCCATTCATGATTATCATTTCCTTACTTTTAGTGTGTGACCTTTTTAGTTCTTGACATGTTAGCAACATATGAACATATTATTAAACTTCATTTAATAACATCATATGTAAATCATGATCGATGTCTAATCACACATCATGACCCCAAATGCCAAGAGGTCATTAGTTTGACTACAACCCTTCCATATCAGATTCCATGCAATAAACGCCTTCCACAATCCTTTATCTCATTGAGGTCTGAGTATGGATTAATGTCAACTCAATACATGATCAAGTGTGTTGGATCATGCCTTAAATTTGATGTTTCATGTACCATAATCTTTATTCCTAAAATGCCCTTATCAAACTCATTCATCAGTAGGCATTATACTGTGGCCAAAGATTCTTGAATAAAGAATATTACATGAATCAATGAGATAAAACCCCTACATTTAATCTGGGGTGGTGAATCCTTTATTGATAAACAAATACCTTCAACAACTTCACACTATATCCAACCTCCAAGTTATGAATGCATCCTATGGAGGAATAAAACATAAGAGTTAAAACATAGTGATCCATAATTAAGATAACCTTGTTATCTCAAGGATACTTGCAATATTGATATGAGTGAGATATGTTTCACAGACATAGATTAATTATCTATATAAAATATCACTGGCAAGGCCTCTAATGAGTCAGTCCTCTAATACTCATCTACCTGTTCACTTTAGACAACTCTTGTCATGATGAATGAGAATCATACCTTAAGGAAGTATAACATATGTTGATTTTAACCGCATTAATAATATCCATTGTTATTAATACATTGATCAGGGACAATTTAGATATTGAACATTTGTATACAATAAGAATCTCATTTCATAAACTACTTTATGAATGTTCAAGTTTATTTGAAATAGGATTGAGCCACGTTCGAATGAAGGAAAAGCCAAGAATTGGAACTCCACGATCATGCAGTCAGTTAAACGGTCCCAATTTTGAACTTTTTGTTTGCTACTTAACTCATTTGGTTCTCTATCCTTTTGCAGCAATGTCAAAGCGAGTCAAGTATCTTACTAAGCAATCCAAGGACAAGGGAAAGGCCCCGGAAACATCCACAACTACTGACATATCCAATCAATTTGGGGCATTCTTTCCTATTTTCACAATTAAGGAAGGTAGGAAATACTAAAAGGTATGCAAGAAGCAAATTATCCTTCCTCGCTATTATGATTGGAATTTGCTTGGGAAACTAGGAGTGCATGAGCCACTTAACGCCTTGGCTCTAAAACTAGGTTGGAGCAATTTCATTAGAGAAGAACACCCTGTGTACAAAGAGCTTGTGCATGAATTCTACATAACATGTGACTTTGTGGGCAACAAAATTGGTAGAATTCAATTTAGACTTAGGGGTAAGCTGATAGAAATGACATATGACTTGATAGAGGAGGCCACTGAGTTGCCCCAGCGTGGTTTTGCTTCCACCCACACGGACTTCAAACCCAAGACCTTTTGGTCTAAGCTCACAGGGGATGCCTTACCTTTTGACACTATAAATGTCCCCAATTTGCTGATTAGGGACCCCACATTGATCCTGCTACACAAGTATTTAGCTATTTCTATCTTTGCCAAGAAAGAAACCAATAAGGTGTCCACCCAAGAACTCTTTCCTCTATGGTGCACACTTAATGGTCATGATTTCTGCACAACCTTTCACATCATAAAAGGGTTCATGAAGATGGCTTGACCTACGAGCAGGAAATTAGGTCTAGGCCACATTCTTACTGCTATTGCTCATTGTTTTAATCTGGACTTTAATGACCTAACCATGATGCCATCAGACAAGTTTTTGGCTAGCTATTTATATGATGTGGGTATCATAGATGCCAAGGGCACTCAAATAGAGATGCCTCGACACAGAGGAGGAAGAAGAGGAGGACAACCAGGAAAGTGATGCAGAAGGTGCCACCATTCCAGAAGAATAAACAGGTACAGAGGCACAGCATCAGAAGGAAAGCGAGCAGTAACAACAACAGCAAGGCCTAACTGCACCTGTCCAACTGGATAACAATATTAAGGCCATTCTACTATGGCTGGAGCAAGGAAATGTAGAGAATGATGCTTGCCTTACAAGAGTTTAGGATACTATTATGGATATCCGCAGAGAGCAACGCTACTAGAGGAGGAAGCTGCTTAAATTCTTTGAGCTCTGTGGCATTACTGTTCCCTCCCCCACTCCATCTTTGCCTTCATCTCCACCTCATACAGGCATTTGACTCTCAACCATCCCATCTTTTATGTGCATGTTTTTATTTGTTTTTTTATATTTTTGGCGCATTGAGGACACTGTGTTCTCTAAGTGTGGGAATGTTTGTATTATGTTTGTTGGATTTATTTTTGCTAACTTTATTATTGTCTATTATGGTTTGAATTGCTGTTTTAGTAAATGCTTGCTCGCGTGGTTGAAGTCTGTTGCATGACTGTATGAATGTTTTGAATTGTGATTTCTTGAATATGGCATGAGCACTTTCTTGGAATTGAGCATGTATTAACTTGAAATCACCCCGATTGGATTATTTTTTTTAAACTTAGCAATTCACTAGGCGTCAGCAGGTATAAATATTTACCTTAGATAATAAGATTGATATAGGTGCACTAGACAATAGAGCATAAATTTATGAAAAATGCTAGGATGCAAATGTGATGATTTATAATAAGTGGAGGAAATGACTAAGGATATAACATAGAAATTAAAATAAAAGGCCAAAAAGAAAAGAGCTAATTGTTCCACTGTCATCAAAGGTGCCCAAAACTAACCTTGGTGGCAAGAACAACGCTAGTAGCCATTCGAGTATAGGTAGTATGTCAAGTAACCAGATACCATCGCCAAAAGCGTGGGGTATTCGACAAGAAAGACCTACCTCTCAAATAAGAAATAAAAAAAAACAAAAAACAAATAACAACCTTATGATCCTCAAAACATAAAGCAAATTATATCACTCATACTTCACGTCTAGTGTCAATCATGGATTTGTGTTGTATTGGCTAGTTCAACTATATGAATGTTCAAGCTTAATTGTCTAAGTTCAACATTTATACCTGCTCATTACTTAGGGGATTACTAGGGTTGTAGGGAACTATACAAGATGGGTGATGAGAGTTAACAATGTTTGCCTCCAGGAGTTACAAATTGCCATAGATTAAGTATACAACAATTCTTTATTGTTTATGTGTTTTTGCTTAGGGAAAAGCAAAATTTTAAGTATGGGAATGTTGATGTGTGTGATTATGCATTATTTTTTTAGATAATTAAGTGATATTTATGCATTGATTTTGTTAAGTTATGCTTTGATTATGTTATTTTTAGTAGAATTTGATATGTGTGTAGCTTTACGAAGAAAAATAAGAAGAAACAATAAGTTTTGTGCATAGAAGAGCAACTCCACGATCGTGGAAGAGGAGCCAAGATGGAAGGGACCTACTAGATTTTTCCAAGATCATGGACTTCAACTCCACGATTATGGAGTTCATGAAAAACAACCGGTCTCACTAACTCGAAATTGTAGCTCAATTTTATCAAGTAAAATTCCATCTAAGCTGCAGGATCCTGGTAATTTTACCTTGACATGTAAAGTGGGAGATATGATATTTAACAAATGTTTGTGTGATTTAGGTGTAAGTATCAACTTGATGCCATATGCTATTTTTTAGAAGCTAGGGATTGGAGAAATCAAGACCACATCAATGGTGATATAGCTAACGGATCAATTGGTGAAGAAACCTTTTGGGATCATTGAGGACGTGTTAATCAAAGTGGACAAATTCATCATTCTGGTGGACTTCCTGGTACTGGATTACAATAAGGATGTCAACTATCCTCTAATTTTAGGAAGACCTTTCCTGAACATAGGAAGAGCATTAGTGGATGTACATGCAGGAAAACTCACTCTTTGGATTGGTGAAGAGCAGTTGGAGTTCAGTATGAAGAAGGCTATGAAATGGCTAATGGAAGGTGAGGTATGCATGAAAGTAGATGTAGTGGATGAATGCATGTCCACTGTCATGAATGAGGAAGTGCAGAATGTCACAATAGCGGAGGAGCCTGAGGTAATAGGTAAGGAGTGTAGTGAGCCAAGTAAAGCAGAAATTCTGGTAAGAGATGCTAACCCTACTCCTCCTTCCATTGAAAAATCACCAGTTTTAGAATTGAAAGTCTTGCCCAAACACTTGAGGTATGCTTTTCTAGGTCATAATGAGATATTACCAATTATTATATCTAATAAGCTGACCTTAGTGCAGGAAGACAAGTTACTCAAGATGGTGCGAAAGCACATCCAAGCTTTGGGATGGCAACTGTCAGACATTAAAGGAATCAGCCCAGACATGGTCATGCATAGGATCAATTTGGAAGAGGAAAGCAAGCCTGTTCGTGAGAGGCAAAGGAGTCTTAACCCCAACATGCAAGAAGTTGTCAAAAAGGAGGTAATCAAGCTGCTGGATGCATGTATTATCTACCCTATATCTGATATTGAATGGATGAGTCCTGTCCAATGTGTGCCTAAGAAGGGAGGAATGAATGTGATAGAGAATGATAAGAAGGAGTTGCTATAGGATAGTGACTAGCTGGAGAGTATGTATTGACTATAGGAAGCTAAACATAGCTACTAGGAAGGACAACTTTCCTTTACCTTTTATTGATCAAATGATAGAAAAGATAGCAGGTCATTCCTTCTATTGCTTCCTTGATGGTTATTCAGGATACAATCAAATTTTCATATATCCTCAGGATCAGGAAAAGACTACTTTCACATGCCCCTACGGTACATTTGCTTACAGGCGTATGCCTTTTGGTTTGTGTAATGCACCTGCTACTTTTCATCGATGTGTGATTGCTATTTTTACAGGTATGATTGAGGATTTTATGGAAATATTTATGGATGACTTTTCAGTGTTTAGAGACTCTTTTGAGTCTTACTTACAGAATTTAGAGTGAGTCTTGAGACGCTGCGAAGAGACGAATTTGGTGCTGAATTGGGAAAAGTGTCATTTCATGGTAGATGAGGGAATTGTGCTTGGCCACAAGATCTCCAAGGAGGGTATTGAGGTGGACAGAGCTAAGATTAATGTAATATCTAACTTACCACCACCATAGAACATTAAAGGTATAAGAGGATTCCTTGGACATGTGGGATTCTACCGCCGTTTTATACAAAATTTTTTTATTATTGCTAGACCCATAACAAGCTTGTTAGTCGAGGATGTTATATTTGATGTCAATATTGAGTGTTGAATGCTTTCAACACTTTGAAGCATGCTTTAACCATAGCCCCGATGTTAACCTCACTAGATTGGTCTTTGCCTTTTGAAATCATCTATGATGTTAGTGACTTTGCCTTAGGATGTATATTAGGGCAAAGAAAAGATAAGAAGTTACATGCCATTTATTATGCTAGCAGAACATTGACTGGACACCAATTGAATTATACTACCACAGAAAAGGAACTTCTAGCAATAGTTTTTGCATGTGACAAGTTTAGATCTTATCTTTTGGGTTCTAAAGTTATTATTTTCATTGACCATGCTGCTTTGAAGTATTTGTTTGCAAAGAAAGATGCATAACCAAGACCGATTAGGTGGGTGTTGCTTCTTCAAGAATTCAACATTAAAATCAAAGATAAGAAGGGAGCTGAGAATGCAGTCGTAGATCATCTTTTATGATTAAAAAAGGATGAAAATGATGGTGAAGAAAGCAAGCCCATCCAGGAGGAGTTTCCTGATGAGTTTGTGTTTATGTTGCAAAAAAAGAAACTACCTTGGTATGCGGATATGGCTAATTACTTAGCCTGCGGTATAGTACCTTCCAATGTTTCATATCAACAGTGGAAGAAATTCTTTGCCAGTATTAAAAGTTACCAGTAGGAGGAACCATACTTATTTCACCAATGCGCTGATGGTTTAATAAGGAGATGTGTTCCGGAAGAAGAGATGATGCCTATACTAACTCAATGTCATGATTCATCTTATGTAGGGCATTATGGGGCTAACAAGACAGCTAGCAGAGTGCTAGAATGTGGATTCTACTGGCCAACAATATTCAAAGATGCCAAAGATTATGTACTCCACTTGTGATAAGTATCAGAGAACAGGAAACATACCCAGGCGGGATGGGATACCCTAATCATTAATCTTGGAGGTTGAAATCTTTGATGTTTGGGGTATAGACTTCATGGGACCATTCCCTAGCTCGATGGGGAATAAATACATACTAGTGGGAGTGGATTATATGTCAAAATGAGCCGAAGCAGTTGCAAGTCCCACAAATGATGGCAGAGTAGTTAGTAAATTCATTCAGAAGCTGTTTTACAGATTTGGTATCCCAAGGACTCTCATCAGCGATGGAGGAGCAAACTTCTGCAATGCAAGGCTTGAAGCCCAGCTCAAAAGATACAATGTGCACTATAAAGTCTCCACGGCCTATCATCCATAAACCAATGGTCAGGTGGAGGTGGTGAACAGAGAGCTTAAGAGAATCCTAGAAAAGACAGTCAGTGGTTCTAGGAAAGATTCGGTAGCAAGGCTGGATGACATGCTGTGGGCCTACAGAATAACATTCAAAACCCTTATAGGAACTACCCCATATAGGATGGTCTATGGCAAAGCTTGCCATCTACCTGTGGAGCTGGAACACAGAGCATGTTAGCCTATCAAATACCTGAATTATGATCTAAAGAAGGCCGGAGATAAGAGACTACTGTAGCTTCATGAACTAGAAGAGCTCAGGCATCAAGCATATGAAAATGCTAAGCTGTACAATGAGAGGACAAAGTAATGGCATGACGCGCACATTAAGGTGAAGACATTTAAAGTTGGTGATAATGTGCTGTTGTTCAATTCCAAGTTGAGGTTGTTTCATGGGAAGCTTAAATCAAGATGGAGCAGTCCTTTCAAAGTGCATCAAACCTTCGACAGCGGAGCAGTGGAATTGTAAAATGATAGAGGGGAAACCTTCAAAGTTAATGGACAGTGGTGTAAGGTGTACCTCAGTGGTTTAACGCATAAGCCAAGTGAGGTAACATCATTAAACTGAACTCGAACTAAGGTAAGGTCCAGCTGATGACCTTAAACTTAGCACGTAAGTAGGTTCTGTGTAAGTTATAAAATAGTTGCAATCACTTAGGTGTGTTATTTTAATGATTTTTTTTGAATTAATTAATGCATTGTTTTTATATTGTTAATTTGGTATTAGTGTGATTAGTTTTCATATTTCAGTTAAAAGAAATGAAATAAAATAAAAAGAAAATTAAACCAAAATAAGTTGAAGAAAAATTTTCAACTCCACGATCAAATTCAACCCACTTACCATGTCGTTTGTTGAGCTTCCCTTGTCCCTTTAAGTGCTTAAGAGATTCATGATTAGTATGAATGACAAACTCCTTGGGAAGTGAGTAATGTTGCCAAACCTCCATAGCTCAAACCAAGGCATACAATTCCTTGTCATAGGTTGAATAGTTAAGTTGAGCTCCTTTTAGCTTTTCACTAAAGTAAGCAATTAGCTTCTTTTCTTACATTAGCCCACTCCAATTCCCACTCTCGAGGCATCGCACTTAATCTCAAAAGTTTTATTGAAGTCAAGTAAAGATAGAATAGGGGTCGAAGTCAATTTCTCATTTAATATATCAAACACATGTTGTTGTGCTTCCCTCTAGTTAAGACTGACTTCCTTCTTCACTATCTTTATGAGTGGTGCTACAATTGAAGAGAAATCTTGAACAAACCACCTATAAAAGCTTGCCAAGCCATGGATGCTTCTTATATCAATCACAATCTTAGGCGTACAAAACTCTTTTATAGCCTTAACTTTCTCCTCATCCACTTCAATTCCCTATGCACTCATAATAAAACCAAGAAACATACGTCTATCTATACAAATATGCACTTTTTAAGCTTAGCATACAACTTCTCCTCCCTTAAAGTTTGTAAAACTAGCTTAATATGCTTAATGTGTTCCTCTAAAGACTTGCTATAAATAAGTATATCGTCAAAATACACGACCATAAATCTCCCTAAGAAGGCACATAATACATGGTTCATAAGCCTCATAAATATGCTAGGTGTATTAGTTAGACCAAAAGGCTTTACTTACCATTTATACAAACCATACTTAGTTTTGAAAGTAGTTTTCCATTCATCTCTAGGTTTCATCCTAATTTGATGATATACAATTATTAAATCAATTTTAGTAAAGTAAAGAGCCCCATGAAATTCATCCAACATATCATCAAGTCTAGGGATAGTGTGTCCATACTTTACAGTGATTTTGTTGACTGCCTTACAATCAACAAACATAGGCCATGTACCATCCTTTTTAGGCACCAGTAAGAATGGAATGGCATAAGGACTCATGCTCTCCTTTACCAATCCTTTTTCCAAGAGTTCATCCACTTGTCTTTGCATCTCCTTAGTCTCTATAGGATTGCTTCTATAGGCTGGTCAATTAGGAATGGTAGAGATAGGAATAAAATCAATTTGATGTTCTATGCCTCTCAAAGTTGGTAATTCATTAGGCATCTCATCAGGAAAGACATCAACAAATTCATGCAATATTAAAATTAAACTAGAAGGAAAGTTGTCAAGGTTAATGTGAGTGTTAGCAAATAAAACTTCATTGTACCTAAGAAATAAAATAGGCTTCTTTAAGGAAATAACACTCTTAACCTCTCTCATTCTCACATAAAAATTTTGTTTCTTTTTTCCTTCTCTCTTATTTTCACTCACTAAAGGGCCATTAACTTGTTCACTTTCTTTTCTGGCCTCTTTTCCCTCATTCTTTCCTTTTCTCTAAGGAGGTCAAAACTTCACACCCTTGTATTCCCAAGGCTAAAACCTCTCTCTCTCTCTCAAGTATTTTATTTTGATCTTCATACACTTCTTGAGGGGATAATGGAGCTAGCACCACCTTCCTTCCCTCATGAGAAAAGGAATGCCTATTGTTATACCCATCAGGTAGAACTCTTCTATCAAATTACCATAGTCTTCCTAACAGTAGATGACCTACTTGCATAGGTACAACATCATAAGCTACTTCATCTTTGTACCATCTTATGGAGAATGGCACCATCACTTGGCGTGTCCTTTCACTTCTCCACAATCACTCAACCATTGCAACTTATATGGTTTAGGATGTTTGTTGTATACCAAGTCTAACTTCTCTACCATACTTACACTAGTAACATTGGTGCAACTTCCACCATCTATACTCATAGAGCACACTTTTCTATTGACCAAGCATCTAGTGTGAAATATGTTTTCATGTTGCTCAAGGATTTCTTCCTTCACTTGCATATTCAAAGCACGCCTAACAACCAAGCTCTCTCCATGTTCAGCAAATACTACATCATTCTTTTCTTTTTTCTTATTTTCATAACAATCGATCAAGGAAGGTATCTCATCTTTAAATTCAAAGTATACTTCTCCATACTCCATAGTGAACATGAGTCTTTTTTTAGGACATTGAGAAGCAATATGTCCTTTTCCAAAGCACTTTAAACACTAGATTTCCCTACTGGAAGCTAAAGGATTGGGATTTCCTTTAGTTTCTTTAAGTGAGGTTTGAATAACTTCTCTCACTTTGTTGGCCGAACCTGCTCCTTGAAGTTGTGAGTTTCTAGCTTCTTTCTTTCATTTCTTTTACTCCATTTAGAACTCCAAGTATTGCTAAAGCTCCCTTGGAATTTACTGGTACTCCTTGCCTTCCTTTATTTTTCAATCTTCATTGTCATGTCAAACATCTCTTCAAAAGTGTCATATTTATAAAGCTCAATGGTATCATTAATCTCCTTGTTTAGACCACCAAGAAACTGAGCCATAGTGACCTCTTCATCCTCCTCAATGTTGGCCCTAACCATGCACATCTCCATCTCTTTATGGTAGTCTTCTACACTACTTCCTCCTTGCACCAATCCATACAACTTTTGATGTAGTTTCCTAAAGTAATGAGTAGGGTCAAATCTATGCCATATAGCTTCCTTCATGGCCTAATGCCCTTCTACCTTCTATTAGCATTGAGTTAATCCTACCAAAACATAGCATAGCTAGTGAATTTGACTATTGTTATTTTTACTTTCTTCTCCTCCAAATAGTTTTGACATTCAAAGATCATCTCCACTTTCCTCTCCTATTCAAGATATTCTTCAGCATTATTATTTCCCTTGAATTTAGGCATTCTCATCTTTATGGTGTCAAGGTTCCCATCTACATGACCACTAGCTCCTCTTATTAGTTGTATTCTTCCATCATAGCCCCTTTGAAGATTTTATATTGGTATGCATGTATCCTCCTTTATTGCACTTTGGTTTAACTTGATTTCTTGCAACTCCTCAAAGATAAGCTTTTGAAACTTCTCCATTTGTCCATTGATTGCCTCCATGAAAAGTTTAAATTGAGGATTTATTATTGGCTCATCTTCTTACTCATGATCATGCTTACTAGAACTTATTATGATTTAAGAATAAAAGATAATGTAAAGGTTAAAATATCACTCCCTCTTTTAGCTTTTTCTAGATATTAACCACTCTTTTATGCCTTTTACCTCTCTTTTGCAATTCTTCTAATTGAATTTTGAAATCAAAGCATACCAATCAAGTAAAAGCACATGTTTGGAAAGCAAGGAATAACCTAACAATATTGTTCAAGTTCTAGAAAGAAGACAATAGACAATTTGGATGGTAGCATAAGAACAAAAATATATACTACTTGATTGAAACAATTAGAGTGTAGATACAAGCAAATAACACTCTAATAATGTAAAGAAGCTAAAATAAGAAATTAGATAACTAGAATTAAGCAAAGATAATTTAGACAAGATGTAAGAATTTGATTCACTCTAAAGCAAACCAAATATTGAACCTATTTAAGTCTACCCAAGAAAAGAAAGCAATAATTGGGGTTGAATTAGATAGATTGTGCTAATTCAATTTGTTTAAGCCCTAATCATGCAAGAATATGTGTGTTTGAGATAATTTACGTCACAATCAAGGAGTCCAATTTTTATAGGACTCTTTCACTTTTCATACCAGATGTCTCAAATGGCCTTTAGAATGACAAACAAGGTGTCCCAGTTGAGTTAGGACTCTTCATAATTCACAAAATAAGTGTCTTAGTTTGTTTAAGATTTTTCTCTAGCATGTACAACTTGTAAATATTATAATAGAACAAAATATATTTTTATTTTTTTCTTTTCTCATTTTTTTATATATTTTTGATAACAATCAAATGGTTAATAAAGATATTGAAAGAGATCACACAAAAAATAAACAAAACTAGAAACTTAAACAAATAAAGCAGCACGTAAATAAGAATAGAAACAATTAAAATAAAACCCTAGGAACTAAGATAAATAAGAATTTACCTTGCTTTTGGCTCTCATACCAAATGATGCGGAACCCAATGGTATAGCTCTAATGGAAGAATAAACCCCCACCCTATTGAACCCTAAACTAATAAGTATGGAAACGTAAATGATAAGGCTATAGGAGAAGAGAAAAATCCATAATTAAATTGATAAGTTAACCTTAATTCCTAATGTAATTAGAAGAAAGCAAATCCTCATTTCCTAAATAAAAACATAACATGCATAAGCATAAAACCAAAAAGGTCATTTATTGAATAAAATTGAATGTGCCTTTAAAGGCTTACAATAACTCCTATTTATAGTAGTTTCTAACCCTAGTCTTTCAAGGATATGGACGTCTTATTCCAAGGATAGTTTGGAAAGCCTAAACTAAGAAGGACTTGGTTATTTTAGTCCTACTCTAACTTAGAAGATAAATAAAATAAAATAAAATAAGGCTATAATTACATGGAAATTCATTTAAGCTAATTAGACTAATAATTAGCCTATCTTCCTTTCCTTATTGGGTTCTCAACAGGCCTAACTTATGGCCCAACATGCCTAATTACTCCATAGGCTTATAAAATAAGGCTATGGCTTCATAATTTGACCCAAATGACATACTTTAGGTTTCATTCTCTATTAATTTTGCCTTAAGCAATATTATGGCTTTAGGCACCCCTTTAAGCTTTAAATAGCATTTGTAGAAGGTCTATTCTTGTAGCTCCATTGTTATTTATTCTTGAATAAATAAGTTCATGGCTGCTTTATATTTATTAGCTTGTAACCTTGTGACCGGACTACTTGGAAGAGTTAATGGTTCTTTCTTTAAGCTCCTTGTATTCTCTTGAACCCCATGTAGATTTGTATCAATATTTACAATTAATGAACTGACATTACATCCTTTAATAGTCTACATACATATGATAGTTATATGCATAAGATGAATCTATTGAAGTATGTCAAATTTGAGTCTTTGAATTTGCAAAATTGTCACTTACCGATGATTGACCAATCTCTCCTTGCTTTTGGTGTTGCTAACCTATGTTCATCAAATGATAAATATTGAGTATAAAACTTAGTGATGCCTAAAATTCATAAATAATATAAAATCATTTTAAGTAATACACAATATTTATGGTAATGAAAAATATTATTCATGAATTTAAACTATTAAAATGCATTCTATTATTGTACCATAATTTCATCCATAATGGTATACGTTTGATAGTTATCTTGACATTTCATATAAACCTAACCATTATATATGTGCATCCAATGCCTGTGTTAAAAACTCAATTATTGTACTAATATATTAGATTAAGAGAATGTCAAATAGTTGTATTGTTGATGTAACAATATCAATTTTTATAGCAAGATATATTTTTAAACTAATATCACATCACATCTCGGTTATATTAATTTATATGTGTAAATAAATAATCTTAGTTCAAATTAATGATGTCAATCCATTTGATTACAGTAATCCAACACACTTTATAGGTGCAAATATAAAATTAATATCATATATTGATATGTAACTATACGTAGAGTATCATACTATAAACATTTACTTATCATTAGTTTGCTAAATCACATGACATCACCATATCACTATCATTTTTACATTTCATAAGTCATTATCATAGGAAGTGAGATGTATGATGATGAATGCAAATATGTATTGCATTCCTCTGTTCCCTATCATTTCATTATTTCTCTATGAATTCATCATTTTTATGAATTCATTATTTCTATGTGCTCACATTAATCATTATTTCTGCTTGTGCATAATCTATACTATATATATTTTCATTAATTCATTTTTCCAATATATCTCTGTATTCTTTACCTCTAAGCCATTCAATATATAAATATACTAGTGCCTCCTTTTTATAAAATATAAATATACTAGTGCTTCCTTTATTCTGCCTTATATATATATGTATATATATGTGTATATATGTATATATATATATATATATATATATGTGTGTGTGTGTGTGTGTGTATGCGCGCGCATGTTCGCCTCCTTTGTTCTTCTAAAATGTCATGCTAATGATGTATGATGCATGACTTATGCCTTTACTATATATGCATCTGCATGATGCAAACTTAACTATAAAATAATAATATTTTTAAATAATTATATATCACATATTTGAATAAATAATTATTAATCGAATATTCACAATATCATATAATATTATGCTTGTAATTAACGAACCTTTACAATTTACATGTGAATCTCACTTATAGATAATTAATATTAGGCATAAACATAATACATGATATTCGTCATTAGTTCATGACATAATTATAAATCATTAATAACTTTAAATGCATAAGTAAATAACTTCCATTTTAATTTAAAATATCAATTCATACAAGTATATCAACTTATACACTTATCAGGCGTTCCTTACCTATCAGTGTTATAATTAACTTACTCATTAAACAACCTTCATTTCTTAAATAAGATCATCAATAATTTAATGAATGATAGTAAAATCATTACCCAATAATTTTCTTTACTATCATGCATTTACCTTTAGATAGATTATTCACCATTTGTTAATCATATGTAAAGAGTTAACAATAAGTAAACATAAACATAACATACATATATTGATCATCAGTAACTATGTACATATAAATAAATAATTATAGTTTCGAATAAAAAACATTAACCTACATTAATATATCAAACCATCATGCTCTTCAAGCATTCGTAATTTATCACAATTATAAATAGCTAATTTACTAGAAAATTTCCAGTTCCATCTCAACATAATTATAATCTTTTATCAAATTACAAATAATTGATAAATAACCACTAACTCATTAATTGTTAATTTTATGATAAGGAGTTTACCTTTGTTATGACTTGTCGATCACATTAGTAGGATTAATAGTAAATAAATACATAGCTTTGTTATGCCAAACTCTATCATCCCATGATATTTTGGTAAATCATCAACAAATTCACATATATAAATAAATAATCATACTTCCAATTAAAGGTATTAATCTATGTTAATATAATGAATTATCTCACTTATTAAGTATCCATAATTTTTTTTATAATTTTATGTAGCTAATTTACTGAACAATTCTCATTTCTTTTTTAATTTAATCATATTTTTAAATAAAACCATTAACCAATTAATAAACAATAGTTGAATTAATAACCAATAAATTATTATGATGTACTTGCCTTAGAATAGAATTTTTGATTACCTGTTAAATTCGTTTATAAAATTAATAGTGGATAGGCACAAACTTGATTATTACTGAGATAACCTTCTATTAGTGTGGAAGCAATCGTTCTCCCTTTATTGGCACTTATTCAGTCATTACTCATATTTAAAATCATTTATATATTTTCATAGACCATAACATGCATATTTGTTGTCTTTATATGCTTAATTTTTACTTTAATTATTCATGGCAGTAATTACTTCCATTCAATTCAACCATGTATTCCCCCCTATATACTCCACTTATCCCCTGATTTATATCATCTAATACTCAATTTGGAGACAATTCTTAATGCTATCCTTATATCTTTCATAATGCATGAAAATAACATCAAGTTTCAATGTATTCTAACCTCAGTTGGTAAATATACATATAACTTCCTTTTAGTTATAACCTATGTTAAATACATTTCATATGCATGGCTTTCATTATACATTAATGTGCAAAAAAAATCAATCTATATTGACTCACTTCATTCAATAGTAATCAAGTATCATTATGTGTTTATATTCATCCAAAATCAAAATAAAAGAAGCAACTCAATAAAGTAATTATTTCATGTATTAATTATGCAAGTTGGCTTAATATTATTATGTCTTAAAGATTGTTTATACTGCCCCCTTCTTTACATGTTCTCATGATTAATTCTTTATATATAATTCAAATGCTAATATGCACATGAATGATGTAAAAGTAAATTGAATTTCTAATTTAAGCCTCTCTTGTGTGCATTCTTAACTTAGGCAACTAATATTGAGCCTCTAATGTGCCTTAATCATTTACTTAAATTTTCCCTATGTCAATAATTTAGTAAATGTCAAGCTGCTTATATCAAGTAATCATGTTTGCAAGTTTCTAGGTTACTCATTGCCACACTAAGTTTGCATCTTCCATGACTCTTTATAGTAGGAGGTAAGGTTATTTAGCAAAGCATGTGTACCATAAATTTTGACCAAGAAAAGAAGCATTTTAATTATTAATTATGTGACTTTTATGATCTAATAATATTACTAGAATGTGTCTCCCTTAAGCTAAATTTGCATGCTATTTGTATGTGTTGGAAAATAAGGTCTATTAGCTAAATTCATGAAATCCAATAACCACTAATAATATATTCATAAGCATATGTAACCAGCTCATGCTTTATCAATTTGATTCAATAGATGATTAATTCTACAAATTCTTACCTTTGTTAATAACTTTTGCATGCTTAACCTGTAAAAGAATGCTTTGTTTAACTTAAACCACTTATACTCAAATATGCATGTATCTATATCAAGTATGGATCTCTAATAATGACATGAAAATTAAGCCATTCAACTTAATTATATCTTCCTACATCACAACCGCACAACTATAAGAGATAATGCCAAGAGTTTGTACTTAAACAAATTAATAAAAATTCTTATGCTTCCTAGTTATGCAATAATTAATAATAAAGTGGTTTTAATTTCCAACCTTACTAAAGTATGTTAGTCTTTAATTTTAACTTTGTTTACTTAACAAATTTAAACATTATTGTTATTAGAAATTTAATTGTAATAATGGTTGATTCATGCCAACTTCATGCCTAACAACTAGTTCACTCGTTACTCTTCTCGTAATTCAAAAAATAATTTAGGACCTTGCCATGCTCCAATTGTTTGAATCATTCATGTGGCTCTTAACCTCAAATTTTTATGTTATTTAAGGTATTAGACAAGTTAGATATCTTCTCTCCCTAAGTGATTTTAAAGCTATTTATTATTATGTTTGCCATAGTATTTAAATCCCATCATCAAAAACTCTACATGTGGAGTACACTACCCCTATATTTGAATACATGACCATATATATATATATATATATAT
>CANYBF010286972.1:0-10790 GCA_948192965.1 Dalechampia spathulata
TTATGGATTCTTCTGCACTGTTCCAATATCATGGACTTCAATATATAGTTTAATACTCCAAGTAAAACAAGTTCATTCAAAACATTGTACTATATAATGAATAATGCCTTTATTAATGAAAAACGTATAGTACAAATACACATTATGCTCTAAGCATACACTAATAATATGTGCTTGCATATTAGGTTGCCATATCATGCATATGATATGTCATTCATACTCACATGACATGCATATGCCATGTTACTTTTATCACTATATCACATGACATGCATATGCCATGCCATTTAAATGCCATATAGCTTTATATGTCATTTACGTGCAACCTTGCAACGCCTATTCACATGAAGCGCTGTGTGCTTACAATTACGCTTGCATGCTTGCCTGCTTAGGATAATTAATTCCAACTAAAATGGTAAAATCGATTTTGGAAACTCATAGAATAGATCTCCACCACTCGAACCCAATCTCTGAAGGGTTTAACTAGCACTCATGCTATGGGTCGATTGGACCAATCTGGAACCATCCGGTGGCAACTCCTTGTGACTCTTTCGAGTCCGTATCATTCCCTAAGGGAACCCCTTAAGAAGACTACACTTTCGCTTCAAGTGCGGTCCCCGGTCTGTGACTTTCGCAAGCCTCGCTCTGGGCCCCGGTAAAAACTGGCGCTCACATATGCATGGCCTATGGCATTAAGATTGCAAAAGGAAATTAGTTAGAGAAAATAAATATGCATGTATGTGTGTTGGATAGAAAACATGAAAAGGTTAGTGAACATGTAACACATAGTAGCACTCCCTACTACCCTTATACTTCCATGAAAATTGGTCAGTCTAAAATGTCTTCTAGGTGGGATACTAGCCTAGAGTTACATTGGGAACTCAAGGCATGATACTCTTAACATGTAAAGCAAGAAAAAGGGGTGATTGTTGCCCAATCATATAAGGGATTACAATGAAAATCCAATAACATTTTAGTGTGATCATAGTGCCATAATAAGAGAATGCCAATGGAATAGGCATGAGGTTATGTAACCATTACAGAATCATGAAAAGATTTTGACTCTTAGTAGAGCATTATAAGATGGGAAATTAAGATAGATTTAGGCAAATCCACTGATGTGATAAGGCATGGATCCATATAACATGCAATCAATGGATCCTAGTTTTAGAATGTTGCTATGGTTAGCTACATGGGGATTAGTCTAGTAAGAATAGGCTAAGGTCCCCCGCCATGTTGTCCATAACATATTTAACCTAATGGAATCATTGATATAAGACTATACCTAACATCTATTTGTTCAAGGAATCATCAACGGTCAACAATATAAAGCAGCGGGTGATATGCAATACAATTAATCCAACTAGGATGGGAAAATTGATATAGAAACTCTAAGATTTCAATGCCACCACTCTTTCATTATAGGTCCCTAGAGGAGTCACCCTTGTGGGCAAGGCTTTTGCCATGACCCAGAGTGAGGCTTGTGATAGATGGCACTGGGGGCCTACTTAGAGTGAAAGTATGATCTTCTCAAGGGGCTACCTTGAGGAATGAGATGGACTTAAAAGAGTTACAAAGTTGGCATCACCACCAGATGGTTTTAGATTTGGTTCAACAGACCCATAGCATGAGTTCTAAGTTAAACCCTTTAGAGATGAGTTTGGGTGGTGAAGATATTTTTTCTTAGAGTTTCTAAATTCAATTTTACCATTTTAGTTGAGTTAATTATCCTAGGTAGTTGAGCAACCAAAGGCATAAAGTAAGCACGTAATAAGACATGTTATGATGATAATCATAGCATAACATATATGAACATAACAAGTATGACATGGTATGTAGAGCTATACGACATAGGTATGACATCTGGGGTGATATGATATAACATGTCATATGCATGACATATGAAGTGATGATATAGTATAAGTATGACATGGTATTTGTATGACATGGCATGGTGATATGTCATATGATATAGTATAGTGATGTGGTATGATGACATAGCATATACATGACATGACATAGTTATGTATCATATGTGTGACGTGGCATAGCAGTATGGCATGTGACATGACATTGCATTGCATATATTATAGTAAATATAATAGCAAAATAAAGCACATCTATATGAATAAAGATAATAATGGCTGGTGAAAGGGATAAGAGAGATAAGAGATACACAAGGGATAAAATTAAAAATACATCCCGAGGAAAATAATAAAATAGGAGCCTATTCTATTACAAAAGGGTCTTCGATGATACAAAATTTGAGATGTGTAGTAATATCTCCTCCACTTGGGGAAACATCCTCTGGTAGCATGAGCTAAAATGCATGAATATGGAGAGTGCCATAAAAGGAAATTAAGCAATAAAATGTTGGATTTTTTTGATCAATTCACTGCCATATAGAGACATGAATCAAAGATCAAATCCCTAAAATATGTGAGCAATATTCATGTAAATAAAGAAATAAATACAAGTTTAATTATGGAAATAAATCAATTTTTGGTAAAAAATCAATCATACCATAATTGGAAGATCCTAAGATCCTTTGCAATATCACTTAGAATTTTGTTAACATCCAATTAAAGTTTATGATGGTAATAAACCTAAAATTAATTTAAAATAACATTTAATTGAAAAATAAAGTAAAATTATAAGATTTAATAGCAAAATCAATTAAATCTGATCATGAAAATCAAAATTGAGAGATTCTAATATCCTTAGCATCAATTAGAGTATGGATTCAACACTCAATTTTATCTCAATCATGTCAATTGCAAATAAATTGAAAAAAAAATAGCATTTAATTCAATAATTTAATTTTGATTTCAAAATTAAATAAATGGTAATGATTTATGATAAATGAAACTCATTTGGATCACTTTAGGATTGTAAATGCCATTATAAACATCAATAAAATTAAAAACCAAATTGAATTAATTAAAAATATTGAATTTCTATCAATCCTGAATGATATATGGTTATACAAAGCATAATATGTGTTGTATATATTAAAAATGGATCTATGTGCATCACACAAAGTGGTATATGTGATGCATGTAATGTTGAACATGTTAGATGCAATGCATATAATAATATACGAGACATATATAACATTCATCAGAAAAATAAATAGAGTTTTATAGCAAAAAACATGAAAACATGCTAATTATTCAATCATTACAAACCATTTAAGACATTTGTAAGTCTTAAATGACACTGTAGCATTAGGAATAACAACCAAAATCATAAATCAAGTCATAAAATTGAAAAGAAAGAGAAGAAAAAAGGCTTACCAAGGCTAGTAAAATTGTCCCCCTAATCCAAAAAAAATGTTTAGGGTTTTAGTGAAATTAATTTAGTCATTAATCTTAATTAATTATTTAATTAGGTGGATTTTAATTCTAAAAGAGCTTATTATCTTAAAACTAAAATATTTTCCTTCATTCTTTAAGGTCAATACTTATAAGGTATTTATAAATTCCATTGGGTAGTGAACTAATGGTCAATTGGTAATGTAGGATAAAGTGTATTTTCAACTATGTGCTATGCATATAGTGGTATATGTTACGCATATAATTGGAAAATAATTATATGCTACGCATATAGCTGAAAACTCACTTCATGTATCGGCTTAGTCGAGTTGTAAACTAGATGTGTCGCATGTGTAAATGACTCATAGGACTATGAGACTTATGTGTACAACTTGGTTTGGAAAATGGGAACCTGCATTAAGCTGTATCGATAAGGGAACATGTTTATAGCATGCATGCAAAAAAATGTCAACTTTATATATCACTTTATACAAGTGAAAACACTAGATGTGCCATATGACCAAGTGGTTTATAGCATTATAAAAAGCATGTATGTAACTCGGATTCAAAAATGGAGCACTTTACTAAGCCATATTGAGAAAAATCTAAAAATTGCATGCACGTGGGTGAAAATCTAGTATCAACAATAACATATTGAGAAAATCGATCCACCACCATGAGGATTGAATGAAACTCCATAGCTCCAGATAGATAATGATGAAATCAAGTGACATCTGTCCATGGTTGATTGAACATAGGCAAAGGTTCTAACAATTTAGACATCTTCTAACTCACCACCTATCCCTATTAGTAAATCAAGCATGTTTTCTTAGTACACCTTAATGTGCTCCCCTATCTTTAATGAATAAAAGTGTTACACTAGAAGGGTTTATATTCAATGCCATCTTGAATATCTTGCCCATAAGGTATAACAACATTCCTATATCATTGTTTTTCCATAATTCCCTATCCTTGGCACATATAGAGAATCTAACTTAATCATTAATGATACACCTTCCATTTAAACTTATCTTGACTTCATCAAATTCATAAGGGCTAATGCTTGTGGATCCTTAGTCAAGTTCTCTCAAATATAATCTCTTAAAGAGTTCTTCACTTGGATAGAGGATAAATAAGCAATTCATAACTGTTAACTCCACTTTTCTGCTCAATGCATCAATTACTCAGTTTACCTTCCTTGGATTGGATTCTAGTTATGAATCAAACTCCACCAAGTGTTCTTGGTTCGTAACTTGCTCCAAAGTAAATTTTAAGTTGAATGAAGAAATGGCTAATAGGTAATGATTCCAAACCTAAAGATAATGCATCATCCCTAATAATTCCTTCTCGTGAGTTATGTATCTCTTTTAAGCTTTGCTCAACTTATAGCTTTCAAACACTATTAGATATCCATTTACATTAACACCCCTCTTAACTTAAAATTTAAGGCATTTATTTTCACTTCAAAAGCTTCAACATATTAGGCATTTGTAGAATGAGATCACTTACAACCATTTACTTCTAGTTCTTGAATGTCTCTTAGCATTAGTTAATCTACTTCTAACCATTTCCTATCATTGGTAGCTCAATCAAGAGAAGACTGTGTTATGAGTACTCTTGAATAAACTACTTATGGTAATTTGCTGATTATGACCTTGTTCATAGACATAGCCTAAGAACTTGCTTCAAATATGCCTAAGTATACAATTTTCCCTCTTCATAAATAGTTGGTTTCATTGCAATGTCTCAAATATAAGCTATAAGAGTTCTCAATGGACCTTTAAAGATGCACTATAAACCATATTATCATTTAAATATACTCAAATAAACTTATCAATATAAAGGATATAACAAGAAATACAAAAGCATCATACTAAGTTACATAAGTTATCTTTAGCTTGTCTACCTTGACCACCTTCACTTGATGGTAGTATGATCTCAAATAAAACTTCATTAAATATTTAGAGAGCTTAAAAGGGATTGGAGTGCCAAAAGGACCTTTGTTGGTTAAATGAACCTAACTTCTAACAACTCCTCTAACTATTTGCTTAACTTAGCAAGTGATCTCACCCTTGGAACTAGTCAATGGTATGGTTAATCAGCTCTAGGTGACACATACCCACTAACTTCTACTTAGTTTATCTTAAAACCACACCATATTAAGAGAGATTTTAATTTTGATACCAAACTATAATGACCTAATTTGATGACTATCTCTATAAGCCAATATGAGATAAGGAAACTTCTTAGTGTCATGGGTTTAGCTTGAGGCCTCTTTAATATTTTAGTTGACACTTGTGTAGGGAACTTTCTACACAAGCTAGTCCTCGAATCCCTTAAATAATTTATTCATGATCAAGTAAAGCTTAACATATGAGCATCAATAGTATCATAATCTTAGTTTATAGAACATAATGAGCTCTAAGTATAGCATAAGCATTGTACATATGAAAGGCATAATAAGATCATAATAAGATATGCTGATTTAATAAAACATGACTACTTCTCTTATTGATTAATATAATTGATACATAGATTTAATCATCATTCTTGTGTGTAGGTAGGGAGAATATCCTATATGAAAGACAAACCTAATGAGTGCTTGCCATGATGGTTAGTCCCTGAACATCACCCAAGGTTGATTAATCACTCCCCTTTAAAGAGCATTAAGAGCATATCTACAAGTTACAGGAGTAAACATCATAATATTTCACCCATTACACCCCTAAAATACATATATAGAATATAAATATGAAATATTTATTTTACCTTAAGTATGAAAGGTAGGTTTACCTTATTGGTTCATCCCAAACCATACTATATTAAGAAAGGTCTTGGCTTTGATACCAAATTATAATGATGTGATTTGACAACTACCTCTATAACCTAAAATGAAATGAGGAAACTTCCTAAAAGGTCACCTATCCTATAATTGCTATGGATTTCTTATAGAATAAGCATCAAAATTGGTAGGTACACCTTATTAATTTAAATAGTACCTATCAAATTGATTAACTATTCTTGATTTTACAGCCCCATACCTAAATAATCTTGATATCACTAGAGCTATTTTCAATTATATAGTATTATATGTGTATAATCTTAAAATTGCTTAATTATGTAGTCCTATCATTATAAAGCCTTAAGATCCCTTTTATTCAAGTGTAAGATCAGTTCATTCGTATTCTCCTCCATTTAAAAGCCTACTAGAAGTTGCTTCTTATCCATGCTTTAGCTAGACTACTCCCCATCCTCATTGATCCTAAGTGTCTTATCAACTATCTTGTCAACAATAGTATCTAACCTTAGAACTTATATGACCTATTTATTGATCTAGTATAAGACATAAGAATTTTAAGGTATCTTAATATAGAGCCAAAACTAAAGTGTGTAATTTAAAGTCTTGTGGTGCAATAAGAATGAAGTGTGAAGTGAAAGCTAAAAAAGATAGACCTTTGTAATACAAAATATAAAGAGTACAAGCTTAAACAACAAACAATAAACATGGAGTTAACTTAAAGGCCTTTGAGAATAAAAGGATCAAATTGAAGACTTTATTTATGATGGTTAGGTTTTGTTATATGAAGGGCTTCATAATTAAAATGCTTAAGGCATTTTGCTTAGTAGCCTCCATAATTTAAGTTTATTATTTTGGTTATGTTTTTGCAATGTTACGTTCTTCTTTCAGTTCTTCCATAAGTTGATGCATTCTTATTTTTTTCTTTCTTTCCTTTTCTCTTTTATTCAAATACTCCACATTAAATCAAATGGATTTTGTACAGTTGAAACTTTGTCAAAATTTCTAAAAGAAAAATAAGAGAAGAAAGATATAAAAATAATAAAATGTTTTTATTTTTACTATTGCATAATGCTTAAATGATCTTGCCATTAATAGGCTTATTGTGAACGGGATAATGGTCTTGTTCCAAAATGATCAATGTGATTAATAAAATCAAAGGATTGCTATCAAAGAATGTAACAGGCCTACAAGAGAGTGTATATGGAGTTACCACTTGAATAGATTTAGGAAAATGATGTAATTAACTAATAAGATAAGTGGTAATTAAATCTTTTTGAGATGGTTTTGGATGGTGAAAATTAAATTGTATGAGTTTCATAATCAAATTTACTATATTAAGTAATTAATTATTGTTAGGTAAGCAATTTACATTTATAGGCATGAATATATCACACAAACATGGTAACATGACAATAAGTAAAGTATGACAACAAATAAAAATAGATATAGCAAAAAGGAGATTTGAGAGAATAGGGATACATGTTATGATAAATGATATACAATAATCAGGGGATGGAAAGATAGAATAAATAACATATTCTACTATAAATGGGTCTTCGAGACTTTTAAAAAATTAGACATTTAATCTTGATAACTTTATTTAGCAATGAAAAAGTCAATCAACATGATAAAAAAATGGATGATCCAAAATTTAAAAGCAAGTATGTGGTTAATGTGAAAATGATGATATTATGACTTTTTCTAATTAATTTAAGCTAATATCAAGCCTGAATCATATTTAAAAGGTCATGGGAAGTCCAAAAATGAGGTTAAGAATGTGTTTTAGGTGAAAAATAATGATTTTTTTATCATATAAATATAAATGAATTAAGTGTTGCTAATATGCATCACATATTCCATGAATAGTAAGAATATGAATTGCATACCACATAATATGCATTGCGAATTACAAATTTCTAGTTTGCATATAAGGTAAAATACATAAAAATTACCAAAACAAAGTCATAAAAGTGGCTATGAAATTTTCAAAATCATGTATGTAATCCTTTGGAGTGAATTTGCAATCTAAGAATCATTTTTTATCATCCTTAATTATAGATTTTGCATGAAGTTAAAAGGTTTCAATTTAGAAATCAATTTTAAGGTTAAAATTAATTAACTTTGGTTTTGAAAATGTCTTTTGGGTTCAAAATCATCATTACATCATTTAGAAATGAACAACTCCAAAGATTAAATTTAATTATTCCAAATAAATATATTTTTAATCAAATTAAATTAGATTAATTTTAAAATTTGATTTTAATGCTAAAATTAATTAAATTAATCTTATAGATTCTAGAATTATCAAGGCATCATCAAAAATTAATCAACGCAAAATATTCAACTAATCATCCTAAAATTCATTTAACTAAATTAAATGGTATTAATTTGAAAATTTGATTTTAATGCTAAAATGAGGTAAAACCTAGTAAGTTTTGACGATTTTAGGTCACGTAGGCCACTATGAGACTTTGATCATTACTAATATCTTCATATTTGATAAAAATCAATTTTAATTTGCATGGAAAAGTAGTTTTTGCTTATTTTTGGACACAATGTACATTGCATGTTATGTAACATGTATCATATGTTATATGAATAATGATAATGTGCACTACACATTAGCAATGTTCATCATAAGTTACATGATATAAAAAGACTTTCAAATTATTACCAATGTTATCAGTTTGATTTCTTGATTCCAAATTCAAAGGAACAATATCAAACTAATCTAAAATTAGCCTAGATTACGTCTAAATATGATTTATTAGGTGTTTGATTATATTTTGGTAGATTTTATGTAATATTTTCAATTTTCCTACCTCTAAAATTGAAATATCCATTAGGTATTTATAATACTTGATAGGAAAAGTAAGTTTTTAGAGTTTACAATGTGGGGTTTTTAATTTTTAAATGTAACATGCACCATACGTTAGCAATATGTATAGCATGTTACATGAATAGTACATATGCACCATATGTTATAAAACCCAAGTAATGTGTGTTAGCTTTTAAGAGCAAAAGGTAATGTATGCCATTTACTAAATGGATTCCTTACATACCAAAATGGTTAAGGACTATATGTCATATGTTAGTTAAGCAAGAATAATGGGCCTTTCATATTGCATAACTTTTCTTACAATGCTTGCTATATGTTAGGAAGCCATGTAGCATTAACAGGCATTTAGATGATAAACATATCATGCTTCAGATGCTAGAAAAGACTTATAGGGTGCCAAAATGTATGTATATAACATGAAGATAAGAATTAAGATAATCATTAAGCCATTTGATGAAAATTAAATTGTAGGTGAAAATATGTTTAATATTTTACCTCTTGATTAAGCTCATTTTAAAAGTGACATATGTTATGTAGGAGTTGATAAAATGAGGCCTAATAATACATGAATGAAAAGTTTTAAGGAATTGTATATGCAACTTGGGATTAATGGCTTAATTCTAAGGATAAGTATTGATTGAAAGTTGACTAGTTATTATTAAGGATTAATGCTCATATTGAGGCTTGACATTCCTAACTTTTATGATTGGGAGGCTATCACTTGAGTTATTTGGTCAACTATAAATTGATTGTTGCTGTTTGTGCTAAGACTTGAAATTCTCAATTTTTGTATTTAAGAGCTTGCTGCTTGGGCTATTTAGTCAATTATCGAATTGAATATGGATGCTCATGTTAAGGCTTGATATCCCTAATTTTTGTAATTGAGACCCTATTGCTTGAGTTATTTGTTCAATATTGGCTGGTTAGCGATACTTATAATGAGGCTTGAAATTGTCAATTTCTATAACTAATAACTTGTCGCACCCTAAATTTGGACCGCCTAGATTCGACTAGAAAAACGGGACTCCCCGTCACCACACGACCTTCGCAAATAACTGGGATTAACTTCGGGATTGATTCGGGACCATTTCGGGCCGTTCTGGGCCAATTCAGGCCCATCTTAGGACGTTTCACGTCGTGTATATTTTAAACATATGCGGCGGTCACACACATATGCGATCGCATATGTTTTTGACATGCCGCATATGTTCCAAACATATGTGATCGCATATGATCCCGAGGCATATTCTTTAAAAGCTTTGGATCATCATTTTTGCAGAGGTTTTTTTTTTGGGTTTTGGAGGGGGTAATTTTTGGCTTTGGGCAGATAAGAAAAAAAAAAGAAACAAGAATTCTAAGATAAGGAGGAGATTAAAATCTGAAATCCTAAGCAACTAGGGACAAAAAGAGAAAACTCACAAAAACCACTTAGATCTAGGTGATTTTTTCCCTAAACTCGGATTTGGACTATTTTCTCATCCCCCTAACTCGGATCTAAGGAAAATCTACAAGAGGTTACTAGATCTATAACTTTTTATGACTTTCCATATGTTTTTTTATTACATGCATGCTTAAATCTGATAAAGGCTGAAGTTGTTTAGTGTTCTGCTTATGTTTCGTTGCATTTTTTTCTTTTTTTGACCTTCTGCTTCTGTCTTCTTTGTGCATAACGTTATGTACGATCGTGTATGATCATCTCAATATCATATGCGATCGCATATAATCATGCGCGATCGCGTATGATCATCTCAATATCATACGCGATCGCGTATACTTCATGTGTGGTTCATTTTTGTATGATTTCCACGTTCCTGCTGTTTGATCTCCTGTTTATGTT
>CANYBF010287015.1:0-35084 GCA_948192965.1 Dalechampia spathulata
GTTTCTCGATTAAGTAGAAAAGGGATATATGAAGTTCGTTCTCTTACTCTGTGCATCTCTGTGATGGGTAAATCCCCATGAAAAAGGGGCAACTTTCGTGTAGTTTGTGATTGGATGTAACTGTTAAGATTCTCTCTCGCACAAATCTTTCCCCTAAGATCAAACTTCTTCTTCCGCAATCTTAGGAGAACGCGGCGTTGTATTATTGTAAGTTCTCTCTTCCAAACATTTCCTGAAAGTAGACGACAAGCTTTTTTAAAGCTTGTCAAAAATTCAAAAATTGGACCCTTCATGATCCTACCATTGGATTTGAACCAATGACTCTCGCCGTATGAAAGCGAGACTCTAACCGCTGAGTCAAGTAGGCCTTTTTTTTGTTATCAAGAAATTTGGTTCACCAGGCGTTTTACTATTATTCGTTGTCAAGGTAGGATGACTTGCTAGAGTTGGATCTCCCTTATTTAGTTTAGTAAAGCAACCTTTCGCGCTGCTCAGTCCGTTGCTTGTTCCCTCACTGAACACGAACCCAGTATCTACTACAGGAAAACCATTTCTTGACGTGAACAGACGCTTTCTTTTCTTACGTAAATTCGATGAACACAAGCCGAATCGTCCTTAACGGTGACCGATAGCGAAGTAGTACCAATTGCCGTGTGCTCTAAAGCTAGTCAGGAGCTTTTACTCTTGATACGAGTCGAGTTGAGTTATCGTAACTAGCACTACTACTTACGTAATTTCTTGTGGGAAGAGGCGAAAGACAAGGGTAGGACCCATGTGAAAGGTAGTTATTTCGGCCGCGGCTCGAAGATGGATTACGCGGAAAGGATGAGTGAAATGGTGGACAGGTAGTGCCTGAAAAGCAGAAACAGAGATTTCTGAATCCCAAGGGCGAGTTCCCCGGGAGAACCCAACAGTTGATGAAGCGCACAAGAAGGATTCATTCCCACCTCGGGCTGCTGCCACGATTCACTTCAACGTGAAGAAGGGGCCGTGAGCGCAAGGCATTTTGATGTCCAGTTTTCGAAACGAATTGGAGTGAATGAGTTGATAAACGAATCTTTTCTTTTATCGACTGATAAGGAGAGGGTCGCCCTACGAAGCCATTTATGCAGTGCTTGATAAATGAAACCTATTAAGATGAGGGGGAAAGTCAGTAAGATGTCGGAGAAGGAAGAGGATGTAGCTTCAAGAATGAGGCGAGGCCAGCCCTAAGTTTCAGTTACAGGGATGGGAGGGATTTAACGACGCTCTAACGATAGGGATAGGTTTGTAAATGCTCGACTTCCCTGTTCCGCTTAGTAGCACAGGCTTTCCTCTTCTTGTGGGGCATCACTATGCTAAGGGTAGTACATTACATGCACCACTTTCAAAAAACGATTTTCCCAACTTGGTATATTCAAATTACTAACTAGAGAAAGGCAGTATAAGCTCTCCAACCCCACTTGAGTCCCGGCCCTTCCCACCTACAGGAGCGAGCGAGATTGCTTGTTGCGCGCTTAAGAAAATGACCCTTGGTCCAATAAGATGGATTCTTTTTGAGGATTGACCTATAAATTGGCCGGGCTCTTCTTGTTTTTTTCTCCTTTATTTTAGGCGAGCAGACGATGATTGTGGTCTTCGTGGATACGCCTTTGATAGAGCTGGAAAGCCTTTCTTCTCTTATGATCGGGAGAGAATGCCTGAGGCTGGGCTGGCTAAAACCATACCGTGGGAGAAAGCCATATTGTTCAGTTGAAGTTGAAGAAGCCCCTTGACTTACTAAAGACTGGAATTGGAATGAACCATGCAATTCATAAGGAATGAGATTCGGTATCTACTCTATCTATTCGATTTACCATAAAGCTAGGCATGCCAAATCCGTCAATCCCAGTCTTTTCATTGCGCTTAGGCGCTTAATAAGTCCATCTTCACTTCACTATTCACTATAAAGTAAGAACTGATTTCCTCGATTCAAATCATATCCAAATGAGTTTCACATAGTGAAACGAATCGCTTCTGAATCTTCCTGCTAAGCCAATCCCCAGTACAAGCAACTAAATCCAGTTCATTCCCAACTAATGGTAATGGCAAACTTAACTAGGAAAGAGAACTTCATTTTTTCTACCTTTTAAGATAGTAAGGGCATTGAAGCAATACACCTGGGGACCAATCATTAAAGCAAGTCAAAGCGCGGATAAGGGAAATAATAGGTAATCGGAGTAGTAGCATTCTCTTTCTAGTCTGCCTTTCTTAGCTCTTAGGGATAGATCTTCCTCCCCCTTCTATGACCTTAGGCACAATAAGTCTTAGTAAGAAGTTTCCTTTTCTTTTTATGAAGAGATGTCAAGTCAAGGGGGTATAAGCAAGAGCTGTGCTTACTGTGAATCTGTCTCATAGCCTTCCAAGCGAGGACAAGCAGAAGCTATGGAATTTCGCTTAGTTGCGCCAAGGTAGCGGCTTGACGAATCGAATTCAACGACACTGCTACGAGGAGGAGTCAACTAGCGAGGCCAGCTTCTGAAGGATTATGATTGGAATCTCTCTTTCTTTACAAGGCCTCTTTTTCAAGCAACTTAAAGTTAAAGAGGAATAGCCCATTCTCGACACGGTAAGTTCACTTCAAACAAGTGAAATTCATGCCTTACCTTTGTCAAGGCCTTCGGCTTTTTAGCGTCCCATGAGGCCTAGTGTGAGTATTTAGTTGCTTTCTTTTCTCATAGGCTTTCTTTTTTTACATCTAGTACGAGTGCCCCTACATCAAGTTCTAGTCCAGTAGTAAGCCTCTCAAGCGAAAGCAAGCGAGTTCGAGATTTATTGTGTATATAATAGATAGCGTCTTACCAGCGCCTATAGAAGTTCGTTTTCAAGCTGTAGTATTTAAAAATGCACTCCCTGAGAAATGCACTCCCTGAGTCTGATGTTATAGCTAGTGAAGAGGGATCTCTAGTTGAAGTTGGAGTGGCAGTTGCCAACTCTAAGATAAGATCGATCTTCTCCTCCTCCTGCTTTCGAGCCGGTTGGAGTAGATAGCCCAATATCAATTATAGCAGTCTTTCCTCCAGTAGAGGGCTTTAGATAAGATTCCCTACTAGGAGTAGAGTAGTAAAGGATTCTTTCGAGAAAGTTCAAGCAAGGTAAAAAGCAGGTTCTGGGGCAAGTGAATTTGAAAGCTTTTACTTTATAGCAGTCTCCCTTTCAGTTGGCAAAGGCAATCTATCAGGCAAGGAGAATTCCAGTAATAGTAATCCGGGGGTAAACAAAGAATCAAACAAGCGAACCGGGCTTTAACTTAGGCAAAAAGGGGGGATGTTGCTCTTTCTGGGGCTGTTGCTGTTGATGTTGCTGTGGATTGAGCAAAAACGACTCTTATGTCTGATAGCTGCTCTGGGGTCAAAGACCCTCTCTCTCAATCGCTTTTTCAGACTTGGTCGCTTCACCGTTCGAGCGACCAAGTGAAGAAGAGGAGTAAGTTGATCGGGGAGAGGAACGAAGTAGCTCGACTTGCCAGGAGAGGGAAGACCTACTCTCATCTTTCCCAACCCAGAAGCGAGCAGATGAGCCTTTTCAGCCCTTTGCTTTGTATCGAGGAGAGCCGAGCAGATTGCAGCTGGATAGCAAACCAGAACCAGGGCATTTTGCCTGTTCCCGCTTAAAAAGATAGAATTTCATGTCCATCAACCCCTCTGACCTGACCTGAAGAGATGGCGAGAATCCTTTTCTTTTTGGCTTAGCTTTTCCTGTTCACGACTCCGATCTTCTTTCATCAGCTCTTCTTGCTAACGCCTTCACGAGAGAAGGAAGCCAAGCCAAGAAGTCGTTCGGTTAGAAAGCACTGAAGGTAGGGGGATAAGGAGCGGAAAGCCACTCGTTCACTCTTCCTTTCAAGTTTTTGCTTGGGGGAGTACTGAATCCGTTATATTCTAAGGTAGGAATCGAGCCAAGCTAGCAAGGTAATGAGATAGAAAGCAAGTGACCGGCAGGGTTATTAAAGAGATCAGCGAGTGTAATGCATATGAATGTAGTATTGCAAGAAGAGTCAAAGACTTGATCCTAGCCGCAGCTGCTCTAAGAGATTGAAGCTTGGCCGATGGGAGGGAATTAGAAAATCCGCCGTTGATTTGAGCTCTATGCACGTGGAATACTCCTTTCCATTTCTTCAGGCCCTAGACTGTGTGTCAAATTCTTTTTCCTTCTTTACTTTAGTTTTCTAAGGGAGCTATTTGGCTTGATCAGAGGAGTTCCGGGCTAGTAGCTCCTCCTTCTCCCTGAGGGTAACAGTTGGGGTGGGGAATCCTTCTAGTGGAAGAGTTTCATCTGTTCTGGTCTATTTATGCTAACGGGGACAGAGAGCTGGGATACTTATATAAGAATTCTGGGAGTTAGGGTTCGGGGTCACATTTTTCCCTCTCCAGAGTCCAGTCCATGTTTGCATAGAAAAAATCAGTCTTGGGTAAGCCTTAGGCTAGTGAGTCAAAAGAGGCAGAGTCATAAGTCATAGCAAAGCTATTTGAATTGGCATACTTCACTAAATTCCTTCCCGATACCCCTTCATCACGTCTTGGGCAACTCTAGCCTTGGAAAAAACATTCTCTCACTTCCCCTTGATTTAATATCTTTTTCAGGGGGAAGTCCTTACTATCCTAGCTGCGCTTCCTTTTCATATCCCGGCAACTAGACTCGCTCCTTAGCCTGTCTGACTCTCGACCTGCTTCAGTCTCGTCTGGCAGCTGGGACTATTGCATTTGCTATACTTTGTTCTCCTACCTTCCGATGTTGCTTACTACCAAACCGACAACTAACCTTGCTTTTCTACTTTATCAGTAACAGCTATATTCGGAGACTTTACCTGAAGAAAAGGGAGACCAAGAACTACTAGGATTCCTAGCTTCCAGCTTTCTAAAAGCTATTTCAGTTAGCCTAAAGTTGTATTTTTGAAAATACCTTGGCAGGATCATTGCTATCCTCCCTCCTATCTTCTTTACTCCGGGCGGGCAGAGTCTCAAAGAGTGCTTCTAAGCTCCGGAGATTCTTCCGGGAAGCTAGGTCAAGGCTATCTGGCAGAAAAGGATTCTAATGGCACAAAGCCGTTCTTCCCCCGTTTCCCCGATCTCCGCTGGCTGCTCGCAGGAATTTTTGAGCTTGATCCTTTCTCTTTCTCGAGAGTCCCCTGGAAATAGAAAGAAATGGGCTAGAGCTCCCAGTCCTTTCTAAGGCCTTTTTTTTCGAACTAGGAATCATACATTCGCTGAATGACTCGACAACCAGGTATTTCACTTACCTGCACATAAGCATCCTATATTCTCTAGAACATCCCATCTCCTTTCATAGCGCCTGTTTCCCGAAAAGATAGACTTCCTATCAAATCAGTCCCCAGAGAGATCCGTCCTCGGTCTCATTCTTAACATTCTCGTTCTACAAATGTAGTTTCGCTTTATAGTTTCGGCTTGTAACTTCCTTCTCTCATAGAGAAGAAAGGCAGGCTAGCAAGACAAAAGCTACCATACCATAATTCGACTGTCATTCCATACCTGAATTATATTCTTTATTAAATAGGTCTGTTAGGGCGAATGCCCAAGGACGAAGAGGATTGCTCAGGCTTGAACAATAGGTTTATTCACCGACTAGGCCAGCTAGGAGCGTTGAGGCCAAATAGCGGGGAAAGGGTCCTCAAAATCGGGCAAGCATTGAACCTGCCCTGAATTCAGCTTCAGAAAAAAGAAGGTCAACCGCTCCAACAGAGTGAGAGTTGCTTTCCAAACCCAGCAGGAGCTTAGTCTATTAATCAGAAAACTGGCACTAGCCGTCGAGCAACAGCCGCTATTGGACTTAGAGGCGATTAGAACTTCTAGAATATGAGAAAAAGTTCCCTACGCGGAAGATGTTGATTATCCCTCTCCTTCTCCTGCTGCTTTAGCTTTAGCCTTTTCAGTCCCTCCCCGTCAAGTTGTTGAATGCCTCTGTAAGCCCCCCAAACATAGATGTCTCATTCATGCCTGTCTGTTTCTTCCGGGGGATCCGCAAGTGCTTATCCCCCCCAAAAAGCCGGAGAGTAGGAGTGGGTCTCACCGGCTATAATCAGGGAAATCGAGTGTTCAGTCAATTGACTCAGGGAGGACCCCTTAGCCATTCCTCAAGGAACTAAAAGGTGGAATTCCTGTGTTTATTGACTGTGCAAAAGAGAAGCTACCAGTTAAAGCAGTTAGTTTGCTACTGCTCTCAATCGGCGAGGCCTTAGTCCCGTGTCCGTCCTTCCCTAAAGCTCGACATGAAAGAAAGTCTAACACTTAATAGGTAAAAGGCAGCTAGGGCTCAAGTTTAGTTTCTTAGCAAGTCATCAGACAGAAAAGGTTAGGGCAGCTGGGGAATTAGTTGAAGTACAAGCATCTCTTGTAAAAGGATAATCTCTTACAGTCTATCCAATTGCATAAGGCCATCCGGTTCTGGCATCGAATGGGAGTTCTCTTTCTTAGGGGCTCTTCCCACTTTAGAGTTTAATAATTTTTGTGATAGAAAGTCAAGTTAGGAAAGAATGCAGCTCAGTCAAGAGATTCGGATTAGGTGAAAATGGCATATCCAGGGCACGGCGCAGAGGATGTTCCGGTATTGTCAAAATAAGATAGGAGCGAGGTAGCATTGGAGTGAAAGAAAGCATTGGAGTAAGTTACAATTGACATTGAAGAAGAACTTGAAGACTAGGCGCCAGCACCTCTGGAGCCCCCTGCATAGGAATGGAATTTGCTTCATCGCCAGGTTCAGGCGCCCCTTCAAGACAGCGTATAAGTGATCTCCAATCCGAGGAGTTGAGATCGCTCGGAGATTGATTTTCCCACTGCCTTGATGGCCCCGGTTGTTCCATGGCTGCTTGCTTTTGTGCCGTGGATGTCTCCGAGTCCGAGGCCAGAAATTTGTCAGCCCAATCTAGAGGCGGGGTGGGCGAGCTCGGGGCCGCTGCGGGTGGATTGGATGAGCCCCCTTCCCCCACGCTATTTTCAAGATTGGATGGGATAGAAGGGTCCGGAAGAGGAAGTTACTGCCCACCCCTGTTTGTCTTCGAGGTTACTTCGCGCGCGGGGGCAGGCTCCATGACTCTCGGTTGTTTACTTGTTACTTCGTGCCCCCCGGCCGATGAAGAACCCTCTTGACCCGGATTAAGCCACCTTTCAATCCACGATCCACCTCACCTGCCCCCGCGCCGGCACCCGTACCGGCACCCTCCCCCCTAGAAATTTCCCGCCGACTCAAGAACTTTACTTCGTCGTTTAATAAAATTGAAATGAGAAGTGACACTCTCTTAAAGCTCCAAGATGATTTGCAGCTGAGAACAGCCTCTCCTCACAAACGCAAGAAAATCTTGGAATTGATGGACGAACTTTTTTCCCATTATTCTCAAGGAGGCGAAAGGCCACGGTCGGGGAAAGCGGCCGGTGACACCTTAGTCAAGCGTGCCCAGGAGTGGGAGAGGGCGGGCGAGGAATAATAAAATAGAGAAAAGCTTACAAGGGTTGAAAGATGAAAAAATAAAGGCCAAATAAAAAAGAAAACAGATGAAGCAGGCCTCCTGTTGATAGGATAGCAGAGGCAGTTGAGAGTATATCCGGGGAAAGATAAAGAACCTATGCAGCCGTAGGGCACACAAAGAGCTCGTTCAGTTTCGTGTTTGGCAAAACCCATTAATTAAAGAAAAGGCCTGTCTTAAGCATATTCTTTTCGATTTCGACATCGAATTAGACTCATCCAAGGCCTCATCGACTCAAGGAGAAAGAATGGTGTCTTTGGTCTTCTATGGAAGCGAAGTAGTTTACTCTATGTGAATGTGAATTCACGATGTCGGACTGGATAAACTGTTTCAAAAGTAAACCCCGATTGAAAGGGGGGCGATTAGTACACCAAAGGTAGTAACTATACGGTAGAAGTTTGGCACCACATGGAACGGTTGAAGTCGTAAAAAGCCTGTTCGAAGGAACTAATGTGACGAAGCGTGCTTAGTTGCTCTTCCCTGAGATCTGCTGGTAAAAAAGTTATCTGGTAATTGACGGTAAAGGTCGGGAATCCCATGTTTTAGGAGATCACAAGCACAGATGAGCCGGCCAACGAGCAAGGTACGATGTTCAAGGGGCGGTAGGCTACTGGAGCGAAAGCGAACGAGACAGGTGCGAATGAGCCTTGCTGTTATGGCATAGCGGTTTCCGATCTATGTCCTGCGGATATGAGAAGTTGAGGTGCGAAGCGTAGTGAATCAGCTGCCATCATCTCCAATGGCCATTTATCTTAACTCAATCGTTAGTTTTAGGTCTCGTGTGAGGTTGATCGAAAGTTCCATCTTGTGGGATTTTCCTTAAGATCGACATACACCAATCATGCGCGAGACGAAGTAGTGCCTGCTTGAATTGAAGGCGTTAGGAATAGCTAATACTATAACCTTCCAAGCACCTTCTTCCTTAATTAAAAGCCAAGCTACCAGTCGAATACATTGTCAGTAGATATTCATCCGGAGGTCTCATAAGGAATGCTTACATACAAGACAACTAACTATAAGTCAGCAGACCAGTAAGAAAGGCCGCTGATGAAGCGAACCTAGATTCCTTATTATGTAGTAATTTATTTACTGAATACGGGTAAGAAGCTTCATCACTTTCCTCAGTAAGAGGGTGAATTTCTCTGGAAGGAAAGAAATAGCTAAATATTGGAACAATGTATTGCGAGGACCATTCTAACATATCAGTAGAAAAGGGCCACGTTCGGATAAACGAAGCAGACCAAAATCCCAAAAGCGAGGCCTTATGATCACGCTTGCATTTAGGAGTGATCAGTTCATCTTAATTCGAAATGAAAATCTCGTAAGAGAAGAAAAACGTTGATCTAGTACGGCGGTGAATCTGCCTTTCTTCGCGCTGACTCTGCGTAAAGTGAGATGTGTGATAGCTGGCATGGGACTCTTTACCAGCAGCTAATTGTGCATCGTGGTCCCTCTGTGTTCTAAAAGTGCTGATAATTCCACTAATGCTATCAGCTTCCTCCACCGTCCGAGTCCGATTGTTATCCAAGGCACGTGCTCCCCGCCCCATCCAATCCCCCGTTGGGTCAAGGTCAGCCATGGTGGTGATGATATCAACCTTGACCTCGAAATGGTCTTTGGCCATCATTTCGGCTTCCTTGATCATCCACACAGGGGGATCGTTTTTCTCGCGGAGGAGTCGATATTTTATGGACTGAACCGAATCCCCGCCTATAACCGGATCCGGGTGATACGGATAGTGGACGCCCCCTTGTGGGGGCTGATTCGCTGGACCAGCTTCGTCCCTCCGGGTCTGATTCGCTGGACCAGCTTCGTCCCTCCGGGTCTGATTCGATGGACCTGCTTCGTCCCACCTCGGCTCCGCGGGGGGTGCTTGGGGTGCAGGCTGATTGACTGACGAGAGACTTCTACTACGCCCGGAACTGGCCGAATCTTCTTCAAAATCAGAAGTATAAGTGAACAATTCCGAAGAGGCGTTGCCCGGGTTCGATGGGTTAATTCCTCTAAAAATACGAGAGCGGGATTCTGAGTCGAAGTCCATCATCTCCCAGACTCCTGCCCAACCCATAATGAGATGGGCAAATAAGAAGCCCGCCAAACGACTCCTGCCCAGTAAAAGCAAAGCCAAGGCTCTTCTGCAGATAAAAAGCAGAAGTTTGGCTAATAGGGCTGGCACCACGCGAAGATCTTCTTTTGACCGAACCCGAATAAATTAGTAAGATACATCCCGCCTTTAACCCCCAAAGGGGGGAGGGGTTTTCGTGTAGTTGGTGATTGTGTTTATTTAAGCCAAAAAGAGAAGAGATCGATAGCATAGATCAGCATGTCACCCTTATTCATAGCATAGGCTTGAGCAGTGGTTTGCTAGTACTCGTTTAAGCCGAACTATTGCTACCTTGCTTGAGTGAACTATCTAAAAAGCCCAGGACAGGAGCTATTACGACTCGAGCAGGAAGTAGAATTCCTATATCGAAAGCGAAAGCACCCTTTACCTAGGCCTAGGCCAGGGAATCATAAACCAACTCTGCTTGAGTCATCAGAGGAGCTATTCCTGCATTTGTTGACTCTCGAGCTTCACGCAAACACAATGGCGTCAGTGAAGAAGGGGGAAAAGGAATGTAATAGAATAGGCACGTTGGCCCTATAAGAGAAGAGAGCTCAGTAGCTCAATAAGGATTTAAACCTAGCTAGGAAGGGAAGTAGCTCTTGATCAGAGGAAGTAGCTCGACCTCAACTTGGAAGTGTGCAGTGTCAGCTAGGGATATGCTAGGGTAGGAGTCGGTGCTGGTACTACGATTGAGAAGGAGACGGATTGAGTATGCCTGAGAAGTGATATAGATCAATAGCTTATACCTGCCTCTGACTAATCCGCTTTTGCAGTAGTTTGCTAGAGCTAAGGAGTGGAGGCCGAGGGGCGGTGTGCTAGGGTAGGTGTGCTCGAGTAGGCGTTTCAGCTAGGGAGAAAGTATAGCTCTTGCTTGACCTTGACCTTGACTCTGACTTGCTCTTGCTAGGCAGGGAAGGAGCGAGACGACGTGTGCCTGGATAAAGAGAAGTAGAGTTGGGAAGCCATAACCAGATAACTAGCGGATCGAGGAGAAGAATGGCCTTTTAGAGCTCCTTTAGGCCGTGTAAGTATAAAGGGTCATTCTTTGTCCTGTTGTTATTGTTGCTAATAACGTGTGCAGCTAAGGACTATAAGAAAGGACTTTTAGAGCTACTTTACACGGCCGACCCTTATATACAATAACCTAGCCCCACGGGTGGACATATGATATGAGGGTTTCAAGTCGACTTTTTCTTTACAAAGATATAGGTTTCAGAGAGAATTCCAAGTGTTAGACGCAGGGAGCCAAAAGGTTAGCACCTAAAGCTTGTATCTCGGATTGGAATCTCTGGTGTCTGAGGACGGGGACGGTGTTGGCGTGGAAAAGAGAGGCTTGGGCAGCAAGCTGAATTCAAATACCCGGCCAGGGCAGCGAGTCTTTCTCTTTCTCATCTGAATTCGTAGTCTTTCAGGTCTGACTGAAGGCAGGCCAAGTGAGTAGTTTGCCCATTTGATCTCAGCAAGAACGCCCGAAGACATGCAGCTAGGGGGAATGCCGGAGCTAAGGGGCCGTGTTCGAATCCTCGTTTTGGCCGATCGATGGATGGTGATTGAAGATATGGTACGCTGGGAGTGGAACTTCCTTCTAAGAAGAGAAAGCATAATTCCCGAATACGATAGGGTTGTCTATCGCTAAAGAAATGAAGATAAATAAGTTCAAAGTTGTCGGTGATAAAGAAGAAACAAATATTCAATGAAAGTCGTAGTTGCGAATAAGCATAAGAAAGTCTCATTAGATAGTCTCATTCCTCAGGGACAATCCAAAGGAAAGATTCAGCGAAAGTAATGTAATATCGGGAGTACTCACAGTAGGCTGGTTGTTAGCAACTTCGGTCGGGTTCTATTTCCGCCTGTGAGCAAATCCACTTCTTTTCTCAGGACTTATCGGTGACGACAAACAAATTTTAGAACAATAGCCATTCGCTAGCAAGACGAACCCACCAGGTTTCTTTCTTCAAGAGGAAGTGAAGCCGAACCTTCGAATCCATTAGAAAGCAAACCTTTAGAGAAAGTAGCTCCATTAGCTTCCGCTTACTCGCTGGGCTCTTCTTCACTATTCCGCTTTTCCGTATAGAATTTCTTTTAGAGCAACCTACGGTTAGCGAGGACCTATTCATGAGTTGCTTGACTTCCTCCGAGACCTATCCATGATCAGACGATTCTCCGATCGGAGAATCGTCTGGTCTTCTCCGCCACGATACCCTCGCAACAACCTGAGTTTCGTAGATGGATTTGGTTCCCCGCCTATCAGTTTATCCTTCGCCGTCGCTTAATCTTGACTTAGGAACATGGATTTGACTCGAGGGAATATGTAATATGGACTGGATCCTCCTGCCTATAAGCATTCCTTTTCTCGTTATCGATTTGAGTTCTGTGTTTGGTTGAAACCAATTGTCTTCCTTTCCTTGCATGGGTTGTTGAGATGCATACTCTAAGCGTGCCTTACTAAAGAGGATATAGCCCTTACCTGATAATAGCGCTTAAACAAAACACCTGAGAAAACAGCTCATACAGCGCTTCCTTGTAGTAATGTATCAATCCCGGCCTAGGAGCATCATTCTATATGATGGATGGAAGGCTTTCTGGAATTCCATGATTCCTTTCTTTGAGAAATAGTCTTATCGGGTCAAAAGGCATCCTTGTCTGAAATCCTAGGGTGGCGGTACTCGGCCCATGCCTACCAGGCTTTCCTTCTTAGTGCTATGGTGGCCGACCGATCCAATGAGAAGAAAATCCCTCTTCAGGTAAGCTATCGAGCTATCTACTTACCATAGATCTGATGGTGAGCCAAGTACAAGTCCCTCCGCTCTGCCTCTAGCTCCGCATATTGTTTCCCATCTCCCAGCGGAGCCGGGCCATCTACTTCTCTAAGACCCGTTCACAGGGATCCAGATCAATCTGCTGATCCATCTACCTGCGTCTGAACCAAGCAGGCCATTTTCTTCTATTTCTCCCCTATCCAACCAATTTGAACAGGTACTCAATCCCCATCTGCTTCTGGACATGCGCCTACGTATACCCTTATTAGGTGTTAGTCTCTTTTGCTGTTTAACCTATGTGACTGAAGGTGGGGGCAGGGTTAGGAAAGGGCATTAGATTAGCACTGGAAAGAAGGAGTCCGGAAAGCGCCGGAGGGAGAGCTGAGGCCATCCTTCAATCCGGAGACCGTAGGCTTAATCGAAGAACTCAGTGAGGTTTATCCAGCAACCACCTTCGAACCATTAGTGAGAAACCATTTCCAACTCGCTTCTTGGGGAACCTGATACAAAGATACCAATCCGGTGGCACAGACCAGATAAGGAATTTCACGAGTGGGTGACCCGATTAGATGCCAAATGGAAATCGAAGTGGCAAAAGCTGAGAATCCGTGAAGCCATCTTTCTCTCCACTTGCACTATCTCATTTGATTACCCGCTCATGTCTGCTCTTCTGTGCTTCTGGAATAAAAGCTGCAATGTCTTCCAACTACCTGAAGGAATGCTTAGTATAACTATGGAAGATGTTGCCGCTATAACCAACCTATCGCCTATCGGAATCGAGGTATCAACACTCGAAGCTTACCCTACTAAAATTCAGCATACTTGCCAAATCAAACAGCATACAGTAAATTCTTGAAGAGGAAAAAATGTAGAGCTCAGGAAAGTCAGACGGTAGCACATACCCTCTAGATGATGTTACCTCCTCTGCATACAAGTTTTGAAAGAAATCCAATGCCATCTGCTTGAGCCCTTCATTATCAGACACCCACTCTCCGTTCTCCTTTTGCAAGCTTTCTATCTTATTCTTTTTCCTCCGAATTCGGGTGGAGGTGTGAAATAATTTCGAGTTCCGATCACCGAACTTGATCCACTTTACCCTTGCCTTTTTAAACCACAAAATCTCTTCCTGGGGAAGCATCTCGTTGAATTAAGTTTTCAGCTTCTTTTCCAACCCTACTAAATAAATGCCCGAATCATTTCTAGCTCGACTCTTTTGAATTCCCTCTAGTCTGGCCAGGATCCTTTTTTTCCTGAGATGTATGTTACCGAATACATGTTTATTCCATTCGGAAACTTTAGCTGTAAAATGACTAAGAGCTTCCATTAAGACCACACTAGTGCTCAAGTTTTCCCTAACAAAATCCTTAAACTTACCTCCTTACTATTCTTGAATATTCCAATATATTTTACAAGGCTACAAGTTTCAAAAATTCTATAGATACATCTATACAAAGATTGCCTATAAAAATCTAGCCAAAGTCTCCAAAATGCAGCATAGTGGGGAAGAAAAGTGACAAAGGTACGAGGTTTACCACTGGACTATAACAGCCCTCCAACTATTGGTATTAATGCTATGCCCATTAGCCACTTATCCTAGTTAGACAAGGCAAGGTATCCTCACCTCACTATTACAGATATTGGTGAGAAGACTGAAACACTCCTACCTTCAAAAGGCGACAGGTAGCGAGCAGGAGGAAGAGAGCGATGTAAGAAGTCCCACCGCGATTTTCTATTCAGGGAATAAGAGAAGTCAATTTATCCAAGAGAAAAAATCCACTAAATAGAAGAAGGAAGTCTCCCCAAGGCATGTACCAAATCTTTCACATACCCGCTATCCTTCTCGAAGGCAGCAGGAGACTAGGAGTCTGATCCAGGTACCAAAACTAGCATTCAGAGGTCAATCTTCTGGCTGATAAACCGCGTTTAGCATCGCATCCTAATTAGTGGATGCCTTTGGTCTAGGTTTCGAGCAAAAGATAAAAGGCTTTCTTTCTGCTCTCATTCCAGAGAGACGAAGGAGCTAAGGCGCAGCCCTAAGAGTGCTTTCAGTCTTTTCTTTCGTACGAGACAGAGTAGCTTCTAAACCTGAGTTAGGTGTCCCAAGAAGGCGCTTTTGCCCCAGCATTCCCTAGTCCTACTAAGGCAGTCAGCATCCCCAGAGAGAGTGCATTGATGGAAGAAATTCCCTCTTCTTACCCGCGGGAACTATCCTATCCTCTTTCTTTCTCTAATCCTCTTTCAGAGGCCGAGAAAAGGCTTCAAAACGGAAGTGAAGTTTAGGGTACAAGGTAAGACCCCTTACTATACTATACTATACTATAAGGCTGCTAATCGTGATCTGATTTGAGTTTCAATCGGGAATTCTCTCCTTTTTCCACCTCAATGCTTGGGCCGTAGACCAGGCGCTCTAGTTTAACATTGTTGTACTAGGGCTGGGAAAAAGGATAGGGAGAACAGAGGTAACTCCGCACTCACAAGAGAGTTTCATGGATCACTCCCTTAATCTGAACATATAAGCATCTCAGATCGGGGTTTTAGGGTTGGTTTGGAACTCATTCCCAAGAGACTGGTGCGAGCCGTAGCCGTAAGTCAAGAAGGTTTTGCGGGAAACAATCAAAGAAGGGATTAGAGTTTCGACTGCTGTGTAATATCCGTGTTACCCCTTATCAGTTAGAGAAAAGGAAAGAGGCGCTCTTTGAGCCAACGTTTAAACCATAAATAAGAGAAGGTTGGAATCCCTTTAGTTAGATGCTAGAAGCTATTCTAATCTACACACATAAACTCGTTCACTTTCTAATAAGCGTTTTTCGTTGCCTGTTGACTCAAAGCCTTACAAAGAGGGGGTGCCTGAAACTGGAATTCTTGCTATAGCAGGTATGCATGCCTAGTCGACCGATAGTCTACCGAAAGAGTCTCTCTCCCTTAATTTAATAATAGGCCAATTACCTTATTCAAAAGGGTCAGAAGCAGAAAGAGAACAAGGGTTGGGGCCGGGTGCTTTTAGCCCCAAGTTTCTAAACTTTCGTGAGTGAGATGGCCATTTTCAGTAGCTGCTGGGTCTGCCGTAAGGGGGGGTATCAAAGAGGTGCCCAGCCCTAGAAGAATTGAGCGTAGACTGTGCTCTAAGTTCAGAATCCGGGGAAGCCGTTGAATCAGGGAATGCGGCTACGACAGCGAAAAGGAGCCTAAGTAAGGCTGCATGCTTTTCAGCAATAGCCCTAGTAGCAGTAGGAGCGGCATCCGCAGTTGAATCTGTTTCAGCAGTGGAATCGGTGGAAGAAGTTCCAGCAGTTGAATCGGGTTCGTCAGTGGAATCTGGGGAAACTGGGAAAGAAGTTTCAGCAGTTCCAGTAGTTGAACTAGTTCTAACAGTTGAAGCCGGGGAATCAAGGGAATCTGGCTAAGCCCCTTTTGAAATCTTGCTTTCGGGGAGATATCAAAGACGGGATTAAGGTCCCTATCGAAATTCGATTATACGCCCACAAAGACGCGAAAATTCGCGTGCTGCTGGGTCAAACCACACGGGGGTGGGGGGATCTAAAACTGGCATTTCTGCTATATCTCATGCTCATTGCCTAGACGAATCTCCTGATCCTGATAGAGTATATAGCTCTACGGCCAATTACTCTTATCTATCTGGGGTCTCGGTCCGAAACAAGCAAGCAAGGAGTAGGGTCCCCATCGAACAGCCCCTAAGAAATCTCTGTAAACAGACAAACAAGGGTTAGGGTCTAGGGCAAGGAAGCCCATTTTCCCATACAAACGTGCGAATATTCGAGCTTTTCGGCAGTTGTGGGGATAAACCACATGGGGGTCAAGCGATTTTAGCTAGAAGAATTTGACGTCTACTGCTAGTTGTTCTAAATCCGTGGAAGCTTGGGAAATTGAGAAAGAAGCCTTCGTTCTGGCGTGAAAACTAACTAACTTGCTAGTCTTAGTACTGCAATTGGAAGATAGGCAACTACTGGTACGGCTACAACTACTGGCTCCATAAACTCCTCCTTAGGGATGACTGGCAGAAGTTATTACACTATATATACTGGTTGGCATGAACCCGGAACTCTCCTCCACAGGCTTAGACTTATAGGGCTTAGGAGAGAGAATTCTATTAGGACTAGCAATTGAGGGCCTTCAAACTAAAGACACATATATAACAGGATGTATTGCCTTTGCCCTTGACCCACATAAAAATAAAGGAAGGGATTTTTGAATATCTAGGCTGGGAATGACTGCAACGGAGGTTTTCTTGGACCACCATGGAAAGAATGATAGCAATATACCTTTAGAGCGGTAGCTCGGTAGTAAGGGAGAACTTCAAGCCCCTTATCTTATACCCTTTTGTTTGCTTGTATCAACTACATTCGCTCTTATCCAACGACTGGAGGAAAATGGCAGGCTATTCATTAATAGGGCAATTTCTTATGACATGCTACCTCTGAGAAGCATGCTGGAGGAATCGATTTAATCTTGTCTTGTGATAATATCCGGAGTGAGCCCATCCAAGGTAATAAAACTAGAAAATTGCATATATATTCATAAATAGTGGGAAATATGGCAAGCAATAAAAGAAGGGCTATATCCTAGTGCAAGAGCTATTCAGGGGCTATTCATATATAGTGAAAAGGAAAGGATAGGCAATGGCGGCGACAACTTCTTCCGGATCTGGCGGCGGCTAGGGCGGAAGTTTCTACGAGTACTACATTTGTGTAGACGATGTGACTTCCGTCGAACTTGTGGGAGTGCTTCTTTCTAATGGAGTGCAACTCGATGAAGGAGTTGAGATGTAAGAGCCCCTTTCCTTACTTACATAGTGGGGGGTGTCTCATTTGTATCAGAAGACTCTTCTGGGAGCGGTGCCCATACGGTCGGATGGCAAGCCTCTAGGTGCAAGCGGAACTCTTGGTTCAGGAAGAGGCTCACCCGGGGAGAGTTTGCGGCTCATTTCCTCAAAGTAGTCCCACAGCTTCCAAATTCTTCCATCCATAGGCCCTTTCATCGAAGAACTTGGCAATGGCCTACCTCTTGGAGACCATAGGAAGTTTTATTTGTTATACTGCGCAGCTGCTATGACACCCATGTAGTCCAGGCCATCTGCTTCAAAAAGATGAGGCTTCTTTGAAGGTAGCCATGTATAGGCCTTTTCCGAATGGGTCTTCGTAAGCTTCTATGACCCCCCTTGGATTGGAAATTTGTCTTCACTCAGAGCTGTACATCCTACCTGTCTGCCATGTCTTTCCCCAAAATCCATTCCCGCTCCGGCTTCCGTACTTTCTATTTAAAGTTCACTCCCTTACGAGATCCGGGTTCCCTCGGGTAATTCCAAAGGAGGATTCTAGCTCGTAGGGATGAGAAAGCGGATATGCTTGTAAAGTTCTACTTGTCCTTATTCTCAGTCAATGGCATTATACCACTGGCTAAGAAAGTAGATAAAGGGACCTTCAAGAGTCTTGTCGGCCCTCCCGACAAGATCGAAGCCGTTGTCGAGCTTGTGGGCCAAAGAAAGAGTGATCTTACAATCCTCTGGAGAAGGCCCCGAATCACCGAACTTCCCCTCTATCAGGGTTTGAAGTTCGTCCCTACTTGGAAGGCTTTGCCGACTCATGCAATGAGGAAGCAAGTGTGGACTGAGCGCTTGGGCAAGGCTCAACACCGAGTCCGCTGTCTCCGTTCGTGCTTTACCTCTCTAGCCTATGAGATCGCAAATTGGGCCACCTTCTTGCAACTGGTTCATGCCCGTGGTGAAGAGTTTTCACCTGCTGTCCTATGGCCTCCTAGGATCCGTTATGCTTTTGATGTGAATAAGAAATTGTTCACACCATTGATAGGTTTGAGTCCCGAATGGGGCCTCTCTTTCCAACGCCACCTGGCTGTTAATTTTATACCAGGCAAGTTGGGTTCTTCATATGTTGGGGCGGCAAGAGGAGAATCTTTGTGATTGGGAATTACGTGAATCAACGACTTCTTCGTCCCTTACATGAGTGGGCTTGTAAGTTATTGGCAATCTTGCCGGACTTTTCATCAAAGAAAGCCGTTGGTCCGCTTGATTCCCTCTTCTCAGTCTTTCTCATACGACCTGAAGTCAGCCACTGATAGATGGCCTCTTCTCTTCTTGTTTGAGATCATCCAAGTCTTCTTTGATCGTTCTTTCGCATCGGCGGCCGTAAATTCAGCCTTGGGGTACAACGTTTTCGATGTGCCCTTTGTGCGGTCTAGGTCGTCGGTCTGTTTTCTTACTGGTCAACCACATGGCTATTACTCCTCTTGGCCACTCTTCGCTCTATCACATTTTGGTGTGGTGGTGCGTGGAACAGGCCTATCCAGGCAAGTATTTTGACAGGTATGCCCTATTGGGCGATGATATTCTCATCACCGACCCCTGGCTTGCTGGGATCTACCGTGAGACTTTGGATCGTCTGGGAGTGAGAATCTCCTTTGAGAAATCCTTTGTCTCAAAGAGTGGATGTGTTGAATTTGCGAAGCGCTTCTTAGTCAAGGGTATGAAGATTGACTTATCCCCTCTGTCTATGAAAGCTCTGTTATCGGTCCATCATCCTTATGGTCTTATGGCCGTTCTGGATCGATAGACACCTAAGCGGTTTAGCACTGCCCTTCGTTTAGGTGGAGCTGGTTACAGAGTGCTTAGTAAGATGGCTCAGAGTTTGCCGCCCAAATATGAGTGACTGACTATGATCTACCGCAAAACCAAGCAGCCTTTGGAGTTTACCCTTGGCCGCGGTCGGCCATTGAATCCCTATATTCGTGTAATTTTGTATAATAGGATTCTTACGAAGTTGGCTCCTAAAGATCTCATCCTTCCACCGAAGGACCTATTTGAGGCTCCGGAAAGGTTTGAATCTTTTTCGTACTCTCTATTACGAGGGTGGAACAGTGGCTGGGGTACGCTCATTGTATAAGGGGGCTTCTTGCCTGGATAACTCTTTATAAAGCCTCTTTTCTGGTCCCGTCTACAATCGCCACTGGAATATCAGGACGACGGACTCCAGCGGTAAGAAAAGTAACTCAGCGAATCGGCGGATCACACACTTGGAGACAGGAACAGGAGCATGCGTTACACGCGTCGTCAGCTAGCGGACGCAAGCAGAGTGCTTCTCCGATAAATGCCCTTTCCGTTGCCTAAGATCTTCAATCAAATAAGATGGATGACCCGGAGATGCTGGCCTCAGCCCTTCCTCGTCCATTCAGCCTTCAGTGGTTGAATTTATTAGATAATAAAGGAAGAACCCCATTCCTTTGATCTGTGTCGATTAGTGATTACTGTAAAATAGGCCTTGCATTCTTTTTCTTTCACCCTCTCCTCTGGGAGGAATCATTCTATTCAGCAATACTACGCCTCTCTTTCAATCTTGACTGTTAGGTCTAAGACATGAATCGACGGTAGCCCGAAGCCCCTGCCTTCAACGTTTATCCGTTCGCGACCCGATGTCTTATCCTTTTGGACTTAGCATCTGAATCCTAGCCTGGCCTGAAAGCCTCTTCTGCTATCCCATATTCATAGCTGAGATTATGTCATTTCTTATTTAAATAGATTCCACTTCATCCCCTGTTTCAAGCTCGAAAGCATGTGCCCGAGAGGAAGTAATCATTCTAAGGAAATTCTCCCATCAAGTCAAGCACCAGTTATAGACTGTAAGGGACCTCTAAAGTTAGTTGCGTCTTTGATTGCCGGCCAATCCGGAAGTGAAGTAGGGCTTATGGCGTTAGGGGCATATTGAAATGAATTGAAACTCGGAGGACTGGATCTACTATAAAGCCGGAAGCCCTAAAGCTGGAAACTTTAGAGGGCATTAGAAAGAATCACGGGCTGCGGGACCTAGGCACGCGTACTAGACGGGCCCCTGCCTTTCTCTAATTCGTTCTTTACGTTCAGACTTGCGAAGACCTTTGAATTAGCTTCGCTACCTTCTGGTCCCTGTCAAAGAGATAAGACCGGGCATTCGAGACTGCTTTCCATTGGTAATCTCCAGGCAATCGATCCAGACAGTCTGATTAGCTTACTTTCCCAATCTCCGAATTTACCTATCTGATTGAGTTGGGAGGCAGCAATCCACTCTCTGTAGCACTCATTCCTTGCTTACCTGGCTTGGCACACTCATACTCTATCTTTCTAAAGAGTCACTTTAATTACTAAGTACTTTTCTTTATTCTCTCAGTTGAAAAAGAATAAAGAAAGGGCATCCATTTCCAATACTTCTGTTGGCGAGCGACTAGGAGTTCTAAGTAAGCGCATGAATTCCCCTCTTCTTATGAAGAAGGGTATAGGTGAATAGAAAGCCTTGGGATGGGAGATATTGAGTAAAAGAGGAAAGGGAATGCAGATATGATTTACTTTACCAGTTTTTGATTCCTTCGGTGTTGAAACAGGAATACCTTAAGTGGAAGCCAGTCTAGCAGGAGGGGTGGGAGCCCTCGTAGCAGTACCAGTTCTTGCCCTTAACAATAGAGTGGCATCTCTTTCCCGATTCCTGTTTCTTGTGAGCCAATTGGATAAAGCTTACATGGAGTTCCATTTCTCCCTACCTGCGAGCGAGTTCGACTTATAGGGGTTAGAGTCCCTAAGTAGCAAGCAAGTGAAGTTATCAAAGCAATGCTGGAGTAAGTCAGCCTTTCCATAGGAAGTTTCCATAGGTTGTGGTTGTAAGGAAGAGTTTTCTAGCCAGTTGCAGATTCAATTGCTTCTGCCTTCGAACTTGTTGCAGTTTCCGTTGCTTTACTTGGTCAACAAGCCGGGTTTGACGGAATTTGATTGAACGATTGTGACGAGAATAAGCTTTGTTCGATAAATGCGCAGTGGACCCTCTTTCCAGACTTCGTAATGGTGAACCTCCCGACGGAGTAAACTAGGGCATAGTGATCACAGGCCCAAGCAGAGTCGTAAATACAGTCAAGACATCAAACACGCATGCGGGCGGTACAGCCGATCATACCGCAACCACGGACACCAGGACGGCACATCAACAGGTCTGATTTCGGTGGTTCCGGTTCGTTCAGACTAAACAAATTATTCCGCCAGTTCCTCTTAAATGAAAATAGTGACAAAGCGAGGAAAAGGTCTATAGGTAGCGGACAGCTATGGATAGAATTACGTCAGCTTCGTCGGGTAAGTAGATATGCCCAGCATCCATTTTGACTATAAATGGTACATAGAAGCGCAGAGAGCGGTAGCAACCATTGGGCCGGGCCTTGCAGCCAGAAAATAGGACTGCATGACTCTGATATCCAATTTCTGCGAGAAGAAGGGGGCACTGAACACAGGAGCGTATACAAGGAAAAAATGAGCGCTAACCAAGAACAAAGAAGTGTACCTGTGGTGAAGGATAAAAAAGTCCCTTCTCTAATCAGCCCCATTTGCTTTGGAGTTGCTCTCCGATAGACTCCAACTGGATTTTTTGTCGCGGCATCCTATCCCTGTTAGCTTTGCCAACCGCCTATTCTAGTAACGTAACGTACTCTGGCATTCAAGCAAGCGCAAGCATGAGGCAGCGCCGCAAGGAACCATTCGCCTGTGAGTGAATAACCCCAAAACCAAAGTCAAAAACAGCAGAAGAGCCCTGTCTCGGAAAACCAAAAACACAGAGCAAGGCTAGGCACCTGTTCAAATAAAGCAAGCGGTTAGAAAAAAAAAAATAGCCAAGCAAGCAAGTCATGCCCCTATCTATCACTGCGCTCCGCCGCTATTCTCTATAGAAAACAAAATGGATTCTCTCTGTTTATCCTATAGCGGAATTTGGGGAGGACCCCACCAGAGGAGAGGGAGTGGCATGAATCCACGTCGACGTTATTGATTTCAGATATGGGGAGCACTATACATAGAAAGAAGCAAGCGCTACGAAAGCAACAGCAATCCCTACCTACCCCAGTCCATCCCTTCACCCGGATAATTACCATTTAAGCACCTCTGGAAGCAGACAGAAAGAGATGGCAGAGTCAGCGCCTGTGGATTCAGACCACGAAGGGGGGGAGGAGGGGATACATTAATTAAAAGAAAAGCGGACTTCTCCCAAGAGATTCCCTGTCTTATTTCAATGCTTTGAAACCATGGGCGGTGGATGGGGAAGGAAGAGAGAGGGCAAGTAAGCTAGGAATTGCTTATAGTAAGATGCGCGGACCCAGGTCATTTGGCCGAGAAAACGTTCGATTTGCCGTGAAAGTTCCCCTTTCTTTGTCGGAGGACAGGGCTTCAAACCCATAATTCAACCTAGCCAACCAATGTGGGAGCTTCATATAATAAGTTCCAAAACCTTGAGATTTGATATGAAGAAGGGAAAGCGTAAGTGAACTCGATCCGGTAGAGGAGGAAGCTCGGTTCAGTCCTAGCAGATCTGGGCTCACTCACTTCAAGAGTCGAATCCTAACTTTTTGTTATCCCGCTCCTGAGCCATAGCCACTAGGATCAGAAGTTTCGGCTACTGACTTTGGATCACTTTCATCCTATATCTTCTTGTCTTGACTTTTTTCCTTCCAGCTTTCTATTCGGGTAAAGGGACTCAGATCGAGGGGCTAAGGATTCTTTTTGTTGTTATCCCTTATCGCAAGGGCCATGATTTCGTTTGTGTTCCATGTACAGTGCCCTCCGTTCGTCGACTATTACTTTCCAGTCCTTGACCAGATCCCAAGTAGCACAAGACGGCCCTAATTTGAGGAAGCGGTTTAGGGGGATCCCCTATGTGATCTACCGGCCTAGCTATCCGGTCATCTATTAGCCTTATCCCAATTCTTGTTAGGTTAATCAGCTTTAGTTCAACGCTGCTCGATCTGGCAGCTCAGTTTCGAAATCTATCTATCAAGTTGGTGGAACTGGGAAAGGCTGTACGCAAAGGTTTGAACCGGGATCGGTGGACAGGGGTAGCACTCGGTACACTTGATTTTGGCTAGCTAAGGAGCCATTTGGATTTGTAAGAGGTGATCCAGGGGTAGGAAAAACCTTGGACGAGGGTAAGAATGGGTAGTGCATGGGGTTGGATGAAGCAATATCGGGATCCGCGGGCAACCAATGAGGGTCATAATAACTATTACGAAATTTCGTATAGAAAGAAAAATGATTCGTCTTGCTTATGTCCAATGAAAGTTATCTAAAAATAGGCAAGATCTTACAGAAAGAATTTTCGACAGAGAAAGTATGATCTGTTCATTAATAGTAGCTCCTTGCAATATAAACAAAATTCTTGCCTTACAACTCATTACAACTTCTTTCATGAAGGGGCTATCTCTTCCTCTTTGTATACACAAAATTAGAAAGCGAAGGCGGGAGGTTTTTTTCCTGCTCCAAAGCGACAACGAGCAGAAGAGGCGGAAGCTAATGAGGTTCTTACTGAGTCGGGGGATGTGCCCCTTGTCCAAGATCCACTTGAAGTCTCCGGGAAAGATTATCCTTTTCATTACTAGAGGAAGCATCCCTGGAATTTCTTCAGGCGGTTCGGGACGGATTGAACGGAATTCAACATATTTGAATGATTTTATGGTTAACGTGGCCAGAGAAATGCTACTTTTTTAACCAGAACGAAATTCAACCATTGTAGGTTGGCCTATCCAGTGAAAGGGTCGAAAAAGATGGGGTTTTAGCGAGTTGACCGATTTCAATGGTAGTCTCTAGGCTCAAATCTGTTTTCAACCAGCGGGGTTTTTTCAATGATCTTACTCTCCCGCGCCCAATCTTTACATCAGTGGACGGTGTAGACATGATTTGACGAAAGGATCGAGATTCGGAAGAAAGAGGGCCCTTTTTTTAGGTTTTTAGACTGATTTCCTAAGAAGCATAGCGTCTTATCGTTCATGCCTCATAGCCAATGGCGAACTCAAGTTTAAGCAAGTCCTGTCTACCTCCATTTTGCTCTCAAAGAAATCAATAGCTATTGTGAGCTCGCCCTTGATTATGATTATTCAATCTTACGCTTAGGCACGAAAGAGAAAAGGCTGTCAGTCCAAGCAAGTTGCCATGAGGGAGCAGCACCCTACTATGAATAACAGCTGTTCCTAGCCTGGGCATCATATCATCACTGATATATTATATACGCTATTTATTAATATGAATTAGTCATAACACCACAATCCAACAGACCTTCCCCACTAGACAGGAGTAGCGAGAAGATAAGCCTACCTAGAACAGAAAAAGCAAAGTCAAAGACAGAAGAAAGGGGCCGAGGAAGAACCTGAGATCATGGAGTTGGAATAACATTCTCATTTATCAAGAACTGTTCTTCCATACTGTCCTATGGGAAAGAAAGACTGTAGGACAGTAGCCATCTTCGGGTCGGGAGCCACAGAAAGAAAGGAAAGGGATGAGATAGGACGTGCTAAGTCTGCTGCAGAGTAGAATGAAACCTTCTATCCTCGGGATAGGGCTATGAAAGAAGTCGTTCCACTTCAAGCCCTCACTCTTCAAGTCCTTTTGCCATCAGCAAGTCAGTCTGCCCGTCTTTCAGTAATCACAAGCAATCACGGAAAGATCCAATTTCTCACTAGGAAATTCCAAAGATCGGGGCTAAGAAGTTGGAGGAAGGAAAGCCACGGTGGATTGATAGATTACTAATCAGGCCCCAGTCAAAGACTGAGGAAGGGACCCAGCAAGTCAAGTCAAATCCGAAGACGACCTTCATTTGATAAAGTAATAAGATATTGATTGGCAAAAGCCCTAGATATAGATGTCAGAGAGATGAAAGAAAGCAAAGGATTCGAGGAGTCATCCCATGATCTAACCGGGATAAAAAGAGAAATAAACGGAAAAAGGAGAGAAATAGAGGGAAAATAGGTCCCACTTACTATTCATGGCCAGCTGTTCCTAATCTTCCCTTCCTGTGTTGGCCGGTTTAAAAGGACAGTCAGAAGAGGAGCGTAAAGCCAACGCCACTCTCACATAGGATCGGGGGAAGAAGGTCTGAGGCAAGGAGTGATTGATCGTTGATCAAAGTAAGTAGCCAACTTCCCCCTGTTGATAGCACAGGAAAGAGACAAGGGCGGATTCTTGCAGCCACTACTATTGCTTGCTACTACTCCTAGCGTGGAAATTTTCCCTATACAGGCCGACAAATGGGATAACTTGACATTTTAAGAAAATATGTGCGAACATTCCTTGGACTCTTCAACAGATTCATTTCCTTGCTATGCTACGCACCTCTATGAATGGGTATGACTACGAAAAGAGGAAGAAGATGAGCTAGAAGATAAATTCCCGCTGCTGGTGGGTCCTTTCTTTCCTTCTTTACCCCGAACCCCTTTAGTTTAGACCGAAATCTTTGTTTGTCTTTTTGATCGGAAAAGCGAAGAGCAAGGGAACAATAAGTTTGAAAGCCCCTTTGCGGAAAAGCTCTTATAACGAATAGTGAGAACTGCGCCAAAAGCGAGTTCTGAAGAAAGATTTCAGACTATCAGTCTAAATACCAGTATGTAGTAGTTGTAGTCCGTCTGCGAGTATCCGTATTTGTCCCTGCTCTTGCTGCCCAAGGCGCAACTCCAATGCTTTTTAAGGTTTATAGCCCAGTACAGTCACTCTGTAGGAGTACGGACCAGAGAGAGTTTGTTCACGAGCCGTAAAGGTAAAGTAAGTAGCTCGGACCAGCAGAACAATGTGAAGGAAGGCAGTTTTCTGCTCTTCTTGCTCCAAGACAAGGGCATAGAGCTGACTGAGTCAAAGATTCAAAGAAGGTCCTCACTCTGATTAGTTTATCCCGTCTGCACTTCCGAATAAATCGGGATAGCGAGCCTCCCAAGATCCTTTCTAAAGGAAAGAGATAAGTGATTTCATCAGAATGAACGGGCAATTTAGGTTAGGGTTCCCCCATTTATTTCAGGGGTTCAAAGGCTTATTTAAAGCCCGAGTAGTTGATCCAATAGTTATAAAATAGCGAATGAACAATCATTCACAAATAGACGAGGAATTCGTCGTTGAACAACCATCACGATTGGAACATCTTTCTTCCTGAATCTCATCGGATCAATCGGCCAGGCGGGAACCCAGAAGATGAATTGGAGTTAGTTAGCCAGCTAAATAGTTAGCAGGTAAAGTAGGAGTCCCGTAGATAAGAACCTTTTACCCCTTTCCATCTAGTACGTAGTAGGGAATCGTCAACCACCCCTATCCCAAGGGGAAAAGCAGGAGTTCTCGGTGTGGTCTCTGCCCCTCTTTTTTGTTTTGATTCTATTTTTCCATTAAGGGAATCCTCTTCTGCTCGTAGATATCTAATGCTAGCAGTTCGAGCAGATAAGGCGACAAGAGCTCCTTTTCTTCCGAGTTGACATGAAGCCTATTCTGTTGATTCACTGTCCATCTTCGATTCGACTGATGAAAGACTTTCTTATGAGATATGCAAAACCCTCCCCTAAGTCATAGTTTAGAATCTAGAGGCGGCCGCTTTCACCCTCTTTCAATTCACAGGCCTTAATCCGGCCGTCGGATTTCTTTGGATGCTTCCTAGCTGTTTCAGAATCCGAAATCGGATGCTCTCGAGGCAGGACTGAAAAGACTGGAAGAATTCTCTCAACATCTTAATGTCCAGGTTGGAAATCCTCCTTCTCGTCCATTAACTATACTCTTTTTCGGCAAATGGCTGAATTCCTATTTCCTCCAGTTGGGGACTTTCCAAAAGCTCCTTTCTCCCCAGCCCCGAAATGAGGCTATTTACCTTCTCTACGACCACAGACTGAAGTTAGAAGATCCACCGGAGATAGTCCTTTCTTTGACCAACCTTGACTTTAGTGGGTCTACGAATCCGCGGAGGGACAAGTCTGCTAGTGACCAAGCATCGAGTCAAGATAGGAGCAACCCCCCATTCCAACCAACCTATCAAACAAGTTTTCACTAGGTTTTCTCTGGAAGGCGGGAAGAGCTCTATTGGAGCATTTGGGCGGGAAGCCCTACAGTAATGGGATCCGTTACTTGACTTGTGAAGCCCTGTGCTCGAAGCAAAATCAGATTACTTGCACAAAGAAAGTGACCAAAGATATATTCAAAACTTAGAAAAAAGGAAGCCCTATTTCCTGAACATTGCCTCGGTAGAATCAAACCCAACTAATACGAAAGCCCATCCCTCGAAACAAGCAAATCAAAGCAAAAGTGCCTCGCGGCTGTCGCCCCTCTCTCCTTTATGTTACCCATCCCGGGAGCACCTGACCTCATCTCTGTCGGTGAAATTCGATCACAGACTTTCGCTCCGTTCGAGTGGCTTCGCTCCTTATCGAAGGCTTTTCTTATATATCTCCTTCCGGTTCAGCCGTACCCCCATACTTAACCCAACCTATTCCCTAAGCAAAGGAAGAAGTGGCAGAGAAAAGAAAGGCTTTGGATGCCGTCTCACTAGTGCTTCTTCTCTTTCTTTCTTATGGTCGCTAGAGGGCCCAGAGAAGTCTTTATGGAGTAGGACTCCGAACCAAAAAGAGAACCTTTTGCCGCGACTGGGATTATACTTTTTGACTGAGGTTTAAGAGGTTGCGACCTCAGAACTACACTTTCAAACTTGATTCTTGCCTTGTAGTTGTAGGCCATCCATCCTATTACATTATGTAAGCAAAGGCGGGCCGAGTGACTCTCTTAGTTACAAAATTTCTTTATATATTTCTAAAAAAAGGAAGCTGAGAAACTATCTCACCCCCGCTTTCGAGCTAAGTGGTCCTGGTCTTTTCCACAGGGGTGGTTAACGACCGAGGTTCTCATATAAACTTATCAGGCGACTTGGTCGGGTTTCCCTCCCAGGGAGGAGCTGCATCTATAGTAGAGATCTATTTCCTCTCTCCTTCTCGGGGTTTGGTTGAACAAAGTTCCGCATACTTTAAGCCTTTAAGCTTCTTCCCTGAACATTTTGCTCCGGGTTTTATTCTTCTGTCCGCGTCCTCTTTTTCCTCGGATCGGATTCAAAAATTTTTGGAATGCTTGCATTCTCAACGGAAACAAGGGTTGACGTTGGGAATAGCGTGGAATTCCCTCATGATCAACAACTTAGGCTTTTTGGTTTGTATTGATGACATTCTTTCTTAAATACACGAAGGTAACTTCAAGTGACTGCTATGAGAGCCGAATCCCTTTAACATGAGAACTAGAATGGAACTGGAGTACCAAGGAGGTACACTCTCCACCCGCTATCTCTCATTGGGTGATGGTGTAGAATGTATACGTCTGAATCTGTTGATATGGATTAGCCCATTCTTCTCGGTCTCTTCCCAATCGAATATCATAAACTCTCCATTTTGCCTCCTGGTAGACCTTTCCTTTCTAGAGCTTTCTGGGCTTCGTCAGGGTCCCCCACATGTATGTCTAGCCGGTTTCAGAGCAATCTAGCTCATCCTTCTACTGTCGCAAGATCGGTTGTTACCTCTTTATCCAAAAGGGAAATCGATGTCGGCATTGAAGTTGGTTTCCGCATATACGCTGAAGGAAATGCTATCGTGCGCCCATACGAACTCTCTCTAGACACCAACCAATCCGATTCTCTTTATAGGATTCATGTGCAGCTAGGGGACTCGAAGGACTAATTCTCTCTCCAAAACTAGAAATCGAAAGAGGAGATTGGCTTGGTGTGAAGTCAGCTGTACTAGATGATGCAGTGACTCCAGCATCCAACGCATTACTAGTGCCAACTGGGCCCCAGAATAGTCCTTTCGGCTAGAACATCATAGCGATCTATGCTTTACGAAAACGACGGAAAGTCAACTCTTTTGATTACCTTTCACCACGGGTGCTAAAAAAAAAGAAATTGTTGAATAACAATAGCAATAAAGGAAAAAGAGAGAGATGGGTTCAGGCCTGCCTCAAATGAATATAAAAAACCAAGCGGGGTCCTTAAGTCAGGTTTTTACTAAATAAAGAGGGCCTCCGAGGCGCCTGGAACAGGTGCTAATGGAACTACTTGAGCGAGTACTACTGGTTGAACTGTTCCCGCCAAGACTGCTACTCTTTTGCCCCTTGGCTAGCTTGCTTGCATGGAATGAAGAGGCTTGCTGACCGGCCCGGAATGAAAGAGCGAGGGGAAGATCTCTTTATATAAGTAATTTCATCTCGGATTGCTACTGGTTCGCTGGCAAAGCATTCCCTCTCTCTTCTTTCTTCATGTTCACATCTTTTTGATTCATCTTCCTCCGAAAAACCTCCACTGCTCGATCGGATGGCTGGATCTATTACCTGCATGAATGGAATTCCACCCATTCTTTTTTCACCTGGGGCATTCATCTAATGCTTACTTTTAGGCATAGCCTTATCGGAGTCTTCAATAAGAGTTGTGAGCGTGAAGACTAGACGGTCTCTACCACCAGAAAAAACTTGACTTTTGTGGGACTGACATTGACTAGTAATCGAATAAAAAAAAAGTAACCCAACTCTTATTCAAAGCCCATCTACACACTCCAGCTGCCTCCTTTTGCGCTAGTCAAGCAGGCGTTGAACACGGACTGAGACTCTCCCGCCACATTCGGTAAGTTCACCAGTAGGGAGTAGTGCATCTGTGAATCTCATAGAGGATGCCCAGGGACAAGAAGACCTAGTGCACCTTATTTCTTCAGCATCAGATGAGGTGAACGTGATTAGTCCCTTAGTCTTAGGGCTGCCAAACTTCTGCTTTATTAAAATGATATTAAACGTCGCTTAGAAGCGGGCGCAAGGTCTGTTTTGGACAAATCGTCCTATAAAAAGAGGAAACCCTGAGGCTGCCATATCCGCTGAGGTTTCGAAGAAGAAACGGCTACCAAGGTCTAAGCTGGCGCCTAATGTCTCCGTTTCCGCTCCTACTCTTTCTCCGATGAATCTATCGTCTACGCTGCCTTTTTTCTCCTGTGATGAATTTTTTTGTTTAAAAAAAAAGAAATTATCCCGGCCGAATCCGTACGAAGAACCACCGCTCCCTAAGGAATCTAAGCTACAGCTGACAGCTCGTCAGACAGCTCAGCGTAGCAAAAGCCTTCGAATTGAGTAGTGAGTCTTCTTTCTACTCAACTTTTGTAATCGAAACTCTAATCGAAAGTAGACTCAAGCCTCACCCTTTTTTATGTATGTGAATTTTCCGAATCTAGTTCTAAATACTGGACTGATCTTTCTCCGCTTCAAAGAGGTGTTCTATTTTGCTAGATAGAGATAGACAGGAACTAAGTAATAAGAACAGAATACCAAAGGCTTACTGCCATTTCTCTCTACTCTATGAAGGATTTCGTTCATAGAATGATTTTTGATTGTACTACTTTTTGAAAACAACCGTACGAGATAGACCCAGCGGAGGAGATTGTACCAAAGGAGACCCGTTTTACCGATCGTTTGGTTGGGTGTGTCCTTAGTAGCCCCGGAGAAACCATACCCTTAGTAAGCTTACCCAACTCATCGCTTAACTCCCAAGAAAGGAAGACAACCCCACGTGCATAATTTAAGAGAAAATCTTTTCTAAAAGCCTGCGCTTTCTTTGTGTTAAGAATGGATACTTCTTGGTCTTTGCCGGAATTCCGACTTGGGGATACCTTTGCCATTATGATTAGTAAGATGGGGAAAAGCAGAAGAGGAAGAAGAATCTTTTAGAATGGGGTCCCCTCTACTCAAAACTAAGAGTGGATTATCTAAAAATATCCGAAGCGATAAGACAAGTCATGGTGATCAATGGGGAAGACGCATTGCCCTCGAGCTCGGTTAATAATGCACCTGAAGAACCACGCACGAAAGGAGGAAGAGACTTAATCATACTTGGAGTAGAGGGAAATGATGTCAAACGGATCGGAAGAAGAATACATATCTATCTTTTTAATTAAATTAAAATGGGCTGCCCCGGTCTTATAGGTGTTAGCCGAATTAACCAGGCTTGAAGATTTTGAAAGGGATCTTCAAGCTCATGGAACCACTTCTTTTTCCTTTCAACACTTTTGTAGAGATTTGTTAAAATACGATTCTTAATTTTTGAAGTCAGATACCTACGTCATTTTATAGGTCTTCCTTCCAATAGTAATAGTTTCGCTATAGAAAAATTACATCGAGCCTTTGAACTGCCTTCCTAAGAGAAGAGGCCCAGACATATTAAATCCACTTTCGTAGCCGTAACCTGCTCTGAGATCTGTTCACCTTATCTCTGACTCTTGTTCCCCACTCGCTGGTATAGCATAGTTTTCCCTTTTCGGTAAAGGAGGTTAAAGCCCAACTCCCAAGTCTGCTTACCTACTTCCTGCCTTTCTAGGATTTATAGCAGCCTTTCTAGGAGATGTCCGACTGTCTGGACAAGGGAATGAGCTACTTGAATTACCAGGGTTGGAATATGTTAGGTACATGTCCGCTTCTTCAACAAAGTACCCGATAGCTTTCCCGTCCGACAAAACCTTTTAGTGCCTCTGAGGCCAAGGGATGATCTATTCAGCTTTTCTCTTCGTCTGGAACCCCTCCTCCTGGAACGAGTTTAAGGAAGAGGGGTTCCACTGGGATTGGAAGTCTATTCTATGATTTGAGATGAAAGTCATCGTCTTTTCTTGTGTGAGTGCCCTATTAGGTTGCCCATTAGTAAGCGAACCGAAGGAAAAGAAGACATCTCTAACCACCTCTTATCTGCTCCCTACGCTTGCGAACTCTAAAAGAGTGCTCGACCATCACCCTTCCGTAGACTCAACGAGGAACCGTCCATCAGTATCAGTGAAGGTTCCTCTCCTTCTGTAGACTTCCCAACTCTAACTACCAAATAATATATCTATTATGGGCTGCCTTCTCTTTCGGATGTCTCCACACCACCGTGACGTAGATGAGGAAGAAGCTTCTGGCAACGGTCACAACCGAAACCATGAGAGGGACTACCGCTCTTAACTCGCAGATTGGTTGTTAGTAGGTTCATTGCCTTTGCCAATCCCGGGGATTTCGCATATCGGTTGTTGACTCGTTTTAGCTTTCTTCCCTCTCCTTTCAGTCGAGACTTTCAGTACCTCTCTAGACGAAAGAAAAGTAGGCTTAGCCACTATGCATTCACGAAAGAGGGAAGAGCCAGGTGAAAGACAGGAGTGCTCGCAGGCTAAATTTTGTGCATCTTCCTTACTTTTTTCCATTTTCAAGACTCCATCTCGTCTGAATATTAATGCGCTACAAAGCGAGCAGGGCTCCAACTGCACTAGCTGAAAAGTAGCAGCTGGCAAGGCTTGAAAAGAAAGGAACTACTGCTACACTGGCAACTACACTTGGAGTACTAGAAGGTAGGAACTAGATCACAAACGTGCTATTCCTTCGCTTCTTTGCTTGGAAGGACGGACTGGAATGAATGAATGGACTGACTCTGATTCAACCTTCCCTTACTTAAGCCGAATAGCGGCTAAGAGCAAGATCAACGATAGCCTCTCTAAAAGCACATTCTAGAAGAACTTCCTAATGCTAAGCCACACCAGAAGGATTGACTTTTTAGGCATCAGCTTCGGCTTCTTCCTCCATAACCATACTATGAACACTTTACCAATCTATCACTTTTGATATGAGGTCCTGTGAAATGTGAAAGAAGGGTGTATGGTGAACACATGAGAGAGGTTGCTTGCAAGGTAAGCTTTCTTCGATTAGGCGAACCATTCCTGTCGTTCAAGGAACAGGGAACTCTTTCCTTCTTGGCTGAATCTCCCATCATGGAAGGGGCGTTCCTGTTTGATTCGACACCCTTTCCCGGATCGATGGTTTACTCTTCCTCTAGATCCTCCGATCTTGGATGAATTTCTTCATCTCATTCCTCTTCTGTCCCTAACAGTGGAAAACCCCCAGCTACTTCTAGGAGACTGATTGTGGGTCGACAAGATCGACTGAGTCCGGTATGAGTCGAATCAGCAACAACCGTATGGCTATAAAATGAGTCAGAAAAGGTAGGTAGCTGGTGCGCACGGAGACTCTTCAACCGCCAGTTAAAAATGGATAAAGAGAATAAAGAGAGAGATGAGTCGTCAACTTGTTGCGCAGAGCCAATTTTGACTGCTCATGATCGACATTTCGCCCCGGATGTACGGCAAAGAACGGCGTGCCCAGAGCGCAAGTCAATCGATCAATCGATCAATCTGGCGATAAGGCGATGGATGGAAGACGCGCGATGGGTAGACGCAACAACCATTGTAGGGAAGCAACCGCGAGGTAGCCGCGGAAGTTGCTGAGTTGCCGTACCGCGGCATAACGATTTTCATTCCAATCATCATCCAACATTTGTAGCTTTGCTTAGTCTCAACCAAGTGAGACGAAGGACTGGATCGAAAGCACCAGTTCCAGAAACCTCCGCTACATACAATAGAGGAAGATGTTCGTCCCTCTCTTTTCCTTCTCCCGTCACCTCCCGCATCATCAGGAGCTTGCTGCGAGACCGCATTCAATGAATACAATAGTTTTTCGGCAACTGATGAAAGAAGTTTCACAGCTACCGACTCTAGCCCGCGTGAAAGCTCAAAGCAGTCTAGCCAAGCAGGAGTCCACCAATAGCAGTTTCTTCTGTAACAGCTTTTGCTCTAGCTGACAAAGAGTTAGTGATTTTCTTTGCGGAACCCGAGCTAATGATTGGAGATCTTATACCTAGATAGTATACAGCTGACCCAGCCAATCTGGATTCAAGTGGAAGCAATGTCTTCTAAAAGAAAGGAGCCTTGATCGACTATATGATAAGCGATAGCACCAGTTTTCCATTCTTCTCTTCACTTCAATACGGAAAGAACGGATTCTCGAACAGTATACTTTTTTGACTTTCTTCCCGGTCACAGGGACGGATTTATATTTAAAGGGGCTATGAGCTCAAAAAGCATTTTTTCCGGATCCGGAGGTGCCTTCGCTACACTTCTTTATAGATTAAAGGAAATCCCCAGCGAAAAATACACGCTATTCCTTCTTTTCTATCGAATCGATCATAGCCACTACCTACATTCCACAAAATTGTGCACCACAAATAAGAACTAATAAATAGGCCGGCGATCCCATAGAAAGACATCACGACCCCTGAAGAGTAAATTGGAAAAAAAATTATCTGCATGATTCTTTTTACAATTTACTCTTCTGTTATGTCACAAAAAAATCCATTCTTCGGATTTTGACTTTTATGAAGTTGCTTTATTTTCTACAGCTGATAAAAAATCGTTGTTTTTGACGATGCATATGTAGAAAGCCCTTTTTTTTTTACTAGTAAACTTTGTTCTTTTTTTCTTTTCTTTCTATAGTGGAGATAGTCGCACGTAATGACAGATCACGGCCATATTATTTAAAGCTTGTGGTAAGAAGGGGTTTCGTTCTAGTGCCCGAAAAAAAGATTCCAAAGCTTTTGTATGTTCTCCATTACTTGTGTGAATAAGGCCTATATTATAGAGTATATAACTTCGATCATAGGGATCCATTTCTAGCCGCATAGCTTCATAATAATTCTGTAAAGCTTCCGAAAAATTTCCTTCAGATTGAGCAGACATCCGTTACGGTCGTCATTCGATTCAAAGAATCTCTGTTCCAGAACCGTACGTGAGATTTTCATTTCATATGGCTCCTCCCTTATGTGCATAATGTAAATAATACATAGAATAAAAAGGGGAGTGAAATATTCTCATTATGAACTGAGCGGGGCTAGTGTTTTTACAATAAATTTCTAGCCTGCAAAAGATCTTTTCTTAACATCAAACATGTTGATACTAGATAAAAATATTAAGTTAACTCCAACAATTTCTTTGTCCTCAATCTTCCTTAATTTCTAGGAATTAGTCACTTCAACAGTCTTCGATGGTTATACGGGTATCCAAAGTACGAACGAGATGGATGTTTGTTGTCCCAACCATTCTT